>JBBIGA010000022.1:3723965-3739775 GCA_037576975.1 Alestes dentex | reverse complement strand
TAAGCCGAAGGCGACAGAGGCGAGGAAAAACTCCCTCAGATGGAGGAAGAAACCTCGGGAGGAACCAAGACTCAAAATGGGAACCCGTCCTCCTCAGGTCGACCCAGAGAGAGAGAAAGGAGGGGGAGGGGGGGAGATTCTTGAAATCTTTCAAATGATTCACAGAAAAATAATTGGTGTTTTTTTTTCGTGCTTGGAGTGTTTATAAGAGCAGTATAGACCCAAATGGAAATACAAAAGGATGCAAAAAGTTTTGCATAATATGTCCCCTTTAATGACACAGATATGATTAAAAAAAAGTGCTGTCCTCAGACACAACCTGCTCTGAATGGTTTTCACCTAAGTAGACAGTGTAGTCATATACACAGACAGAATTATGTTACATGTTATTTAAGTAACAAAAGAGTACCTCATTATTTGACAAGAAAGTTGTATTGTACATCATCCACAATACTCTAGCTATTTACAAAACAGAAACTGATAGCAAAGCAGCTTACCTTAAATGCTCTGGATTTAGTGAGCACATTAAGTTAACACACTCTAGAGAAATCTTTGATCTAAACTTAAATAATAATTATTTGTTATGGCTCATTTTTTCAGTAATGTTAATGTAAGGGTTATGTCACATGCTTGCATTCCTGATCATTTTTATTCAGAGTCTCTTCCTCAGACTCATGCTTTTGTGTGGAAGTGTATGAACTACCTTACCTTCATCACATGCTCAGTTCACATGTGTTATTTCTAACAATACACATCTACAAGTGTGTAGTAAGTATCTGATAAAGATTCAGACCAGCTACAACTTTTATAAAGCCTCCCTGAAAAGCACAAAATGATCAACTGTGGTGAATGTCGGTGGCCCTCGCTGAATGCTTAATGAATCTGGCTGGTTTGCTTAGATTATTTAAATGCGAAACATAACCATAGAACATATTTCCTACTCCGAGAACATCTGACAGTTCTGTCCTTGATCTCAGGCCTGTTTGCTGGATTCTGTTTCAGGTAATGAATGTTAAGAGTGACAGCATCTTGCTCAGAAGAGCGGAATTCTACCAAAAGTACGACATTGAAGTGTGGCTGAAAAAAGAGGTGAGATAAATATACTTTACCCTCATTTCTCTTTTGGCTTGCATGCACCAAATCCTTTATTATTTTCATTCCAGGCTTTGACAATAGACACAGACAAGAAAACAGTGGCATTCGATGATGGCACCAAAGAGTGCTATGACCAACTCCTTATTGCAACAGGCTGCAGGTAAATCCATGGCGTATTGTAGTAATAATCCTTGTTTTTACGTGGTGCATTGTCACTGTCATAATAAACCGTATCTCCAAAATGGTAATAGGAGGACAAAAAAATCTTCATTTCTATTGCTAAATAGCATTTGACAGACAGAGCGGCTTCCAATCATTAGTTACAGGGACAGTCCCCCTGGAGCAACTGAGGGTTAAGTGTCTTGCTCAAGGACACAAAAAAGGGGGTTTGAACCTGCCACTTTGTGGTTATCGGGTTCACAGGCAAGTGTATTACCCACTAGGCTAAGTATTTCTATTGCTTATCATGAGATATTCACACATTGCAAAGGATAGCCGGCACAAATTATGCAAAACAAACAAACAAACAAACAAACAAAAAAAACAACCAAACAAATAAATAAACAAGATTTTGAGAGGACAGTGATGACATGTTCTTTCTCTTCACCATATCATATCACTCTCTTTATGACTTTTTTCTGTATTGATGGATTTCAAAGCAAACTGTTGTGTGATATATAAATGTAGTCTTTGTAGATGAGTAATACTTGTTTCTCAGGGCTAAGGGGCTGGACAGCCCAGGGGCAGAGCTGGAGAATGTGCTGATGCTCGAGACGCTGGAAGATGCCAACCGCATTCATAATGCCTGCCTGGGCTGCAGGGCAGTCATTGTGGGCACGTCCTTTGTTGGTAAGAACAACAGAACATCTTCCTTTTGCTTTAAAGCAGTAGATACTGGTCTTCGAGTACCTATCCTGCACATTTTTGTGTTTTACCTGCTGTAACACTAAAACGCAAGGAGTACTTCTTATTTTAGCTGATTATTTAGATCAGGTGTTCTTGAACAGGGAAAACACCAAAATATGCAGAGCTTGGGAACTCAGAACAGGGGAACCCAAGAAATGTGATTATGTCCTTTTCCCACGAAACAGTGTCTAACATTAACTGTTTTACAATGCAAAGTCTGAGCTTTCCCCACATAAGTTTTTATATTTTTTGATGGAGTGAAGATTTCACCTTTAATCTCTTAAGCTCCTGTGTATGCCCACACCCTATGGTAACTATTCAGAAAGAATGGATCAGTCCATCTTAAGGGTTTTGTCCATGTTGAGAGGTAAATGAAGTCTAAAGCTTAAGCAAGCAAATACATATAGGGACACAGTGTATTTGTTGATTATTGCAGTTTTACTATGTTACAGAGAAGCAACTGCTACAGCACCTTTGAAATGCATTATTATCATAATTCAAGTCTTGAGACTTTGTTCTCTGATTTGAAGGCATGGAGGTGGCCTCCTATATGATTGACAAAGCCAGCAGCATTACTATCATTGGGTTCAGTGAGCTGCCCTATCTGAAGACACTAGGGCGAGAGATAGGGAAGTTTACCATGATGGTGAGTGAGTTAGTGTTGTTTAATCTTTATTTTGAGAACACTTGAATTGATAACAGATTACATACTTTGATTTCTTTGTTTTTTACAGAAGTTACAAGAGATGGGAGTGAAGTTTTACATGAATGACAGTGTAACTGAGGTCCGGGGGAAAAATGGAAGGGTAATTAATAATCTTAAGAAAAGGAAAAGAGAAGGAATACAGTCCCCTGTATTTGGGCTAAATAAATAGGCTTAGCTGAATAAGTAATATATATTTGCATATATTTAGGAAAATAAAGGAAAATGAGGTGATATTTCTCCCTCTTTAGGTCAAAGACGTGGTGCTGAAGAGTGGAATTATTGTGGAGGCTGATGTGTTAATCGTGGGGATTGGTATGTGAAACACAAGACCTGTCTCGGCTTAAGAACATGGCTTAAGAACACATTACTCTGAGCGACTATTAGGCCAAATTCACACACACACACACACACACACACACACACACACTTTACATACCTATTGAAAAGTGTAATTGTTGCATGAAATGTTAGTAATGCTATATAACATTGATTATATAAATTTATATATAAACAACTTTTATTTTTAATTGGTAATCGTAGTCCTTCTCCTTCTCTAATAAGGGATTGCCCCTAACTCAGAGTTTCTTCAGGGAAGTGCTATCAAGATGGACTCTAAGAACTATGTCATTGTGGATAAGGTGAAGCCAAAATGGAGGTTTTGTTCTGACAGCAAAGATGTATATTTGTCTTTGTATTTATAGATAACCCTTTATATATGCAGCTGTATGCAAACTTTTTTCAATTTGGAAAAAAACCCAAATTTCTGCACAGACCACGGGTTTAATCCTCATGTTAAATTCAGCAAATAAATAGTAATTGTGCTTTAAAATGTTGAAGGGTAAGGGGCTGTAATTTGACCAGCAGTGCTTAAACTTAAACACAATACAGTACACTTTCTCACGCAATACCTCCAATCTTTTTATAGTACATGAGGACCAACATAAGAGATGTCTACTGTGCAGGAGATCTAACCTCATTTCCTCTTCAAATGATCAAAGACCAGAGCGTCAGTGTTGCCCATTGGCAAACAGCACAGGCACAAGGTATTCAGAAGCATGCTGTTCTATTTCTCTTAAGAGTTGTCAGAAATAGTGAACAAAAGCTCTGAAATATAATCTGGACTACTGAGTGGGAACCCAGGAGACAGGTTCCGTAATATTACAGTTTTATATTGACATATACCTAAAAATTATACCAGCCATAAAAGACCAGGTTTCAGTACTGAATGATATGTGGATTATTAGGAAGGATTGCTGCTTTGAACATGCTGGGCAGACAGATCACTCTGAACACTGTGCCATTCTACTGGACCGTCCTGCTGGGGCAGACCATTCGATATGCAGGTATAGCCAGTTCTTTGTGAAAAGGCTTAGGTTCATCAAAAACTCTTTCTGCCAATATAATTCATGGGTACAATTTTGTGTTAATATATTTTTGCAGCTATGCCCACATTTAGCATTATGTAACAGTTCTACCGCCAACATTTTTGTTGAAGATTAAGTCATCACACACAGTTAGCTACAGTTTGATTAATTCTCTATCATATTTCATAACTTGATATTCTTCAAACTGTATTAATTCACCAAATATTTATTGGAGAATGTATAAGATCCTTTTGACTTGGAAATGAGTAATAATTATAGGGGACAACTCAGTGTATTTATTTTAGAATTTAACAAATCATTTGCACAACTACATAAACCATACAGGAATGCATAACCTGTTTTGGTTTGTTGACTACCTCATATTTTTTGTGAGTTGCTTAAATTACCTCATGTATGCTTAGAATTTGAAGAAATATCTTCTGTGTTTACAGGGTATGGAGAAGGATACACTGATTTTGTGATGAAAGGGCATTTTGAGGACATGAAGTTCTTGGCATTTTACATCAAGTAAGAAACATAAAATATAAAATTTCCTCATTACTATTTACCATAAAACCACAATGCCATAAAAACATACTGTTAATACCCCTTCCATGTTTCAACAGAGATAATGAGGTGGTGGCTACCGCAGGCTTGAACTTTGAACCTGCTGTTTCAGCTGTAGCCGAAAGGTTTGCTGCAGGGAAAGTGATTACAAAGGCAGAAGTAGAGTGAGTGCCCAAAGGACATATACATAGCCAACACATCACAAGACAAATTGTTTATGCGCAAAATTAGAACCAGTACTATATCCACAACAGCAAAACCACTGACTGGTGAAATTAAAAACACAGACTTTCTTATAATAATGGCACCTGTTCAGGGGGGGGGTATATTAGGCAGTAAGTTAACAGTCAGTTCGTGAAATGGTTGGAACCAGTATAGGAGCTGCAGTTAGAAAATCCACTATGGCCCATGTTCACTAACAAAATTGACAACAGTCGGCATCAGTACTGGATGATGGAGTAATGGAAGAAGATGGCTTCGTCTGATCAATCACATTTTCTAATGTGCCCTGCCACACTGCAAAAAATGTGTCATGCCTCAACGGGTCAGATACATTGTAATATACACTGAGATGTTGTTTGGATCAATGCTATAGATCCCTAGTTAAAAACAACAATTTTAAATACTGAATAGTAATTGGCTATAGGGTGGTGGTGGCCTACTGGGTAAGATACTTGCCTCTGGACCAAGATGTCATGGGTTTGAATCCTACCTTCAGCACACCACCAATGGGTTCCTGAGCAAGAACCCCTAATCCCAAATTGCTCCAGGGAGACTGTCCCCTGTAGTTAAGGAACTGAAGTCACGTTGGATAAAAGCGTCTGCTAAATGCCTAAATGTAGACAAATTGTACACTTGTAGAACCTTTACACAATGGGTAAAAATTAAACACTTAGATAAATTGTACAATATTGTACAATAAATAAACAATCACAGAATATATAAACAGAATTATACATACGTTATTGCACTGCTAATGGGTAAATGTTCTGAGGGCGGGGTGATTCAGAGTTGTGGCAGCACAAGGGGGCACAATATCAGGCAGGTGGTTTTAGGGGTTCTTAATGTTTTTAGATGTGTTCGATGTAAGACCTACTGCCATTTGGATTCCCATTGTGTTTTTGTCTTCTCTTTTAAGGTCGGGTGACTTGAGCTGGTTAAAGTTGCCACCCAGCAAACCTTAACAGCAGCATTGAACTTCTTCATTGTTCTTCTCACACTCCCTCTTCAGTTTCCTCAATCCATCATTCATTGTACCTTCGTCCTTAACTGAAATGCAATCATTTTACAGTCATAGAGAAGAAAATCTAGAAACTAATATCCATGGACCTTGGATGGTCACATGATGAGGGTGACTATCAGGTTTGACATCTGAGGTCACCAACTCTTTATATCATAATATACGTCTAGTATCAGCATGGTAACATTATTTCCTCCCAATGTAAAAATTAGACAGAAATAATAAAAAAAACCCATTTGGTTTACATGCTCAGAAATTCAATACAAAATATACAAGGTGAAGGCACTAGTAGTAGTTGTTGATCAAATATTAAGTATAGGGTCACCTTCAGGCTGGATTTGGCATAGCTAGATAACTGATCATTAGGTTCCAAACAGGAGTGTGTACAGTGGAAACACACAGATGACCTGTGACCAGGCCTGTGTGTGGAGTGCCCCACTGGAGCATAGAAGAGGATTAGGTGAACAGTGAGCAATGAGTGGAAAGAGATGCTGACTGCATGGTGGTCACAAAAGGGGGAGATAATAGGACTGGACAAACAAGACACAAAAAGTACTCATTTAAATAACAGGGCTTGTTTTACAAAAGAAATGCTGTGCTGCTGTCTCCCATTGCCTCGCTTTCTCTCTCCCTCTTTCACTCTCTCTCTCTCTAACTAGCTCACCTTACATTCAGATCTCTATATGTCTTTATGCTTTATTTTTTTGTAAGTAAGAATGGGTGTGAACAGTATGCAGGTCATGTATAGCAGTCAGGAGTCCTCATGGACAATTTTTATCTTTTCATTCTTACAGCTGGGCAGAAATTCTGGAGGATTTATAATGTTTTGTGATGTTACAGTTGTATTAATGATTGCTGATACAATTTATATAGTGAAATGGGTCTTATGTTTAATTCCAAACATAAGTTTCCCTCATTTGACAGTTTTGATCACTAATAGGTAAAGCAATGCTCTAGCTGTTTTCAGCATAATACTCTGCCTGATATGTGTTTTAATATGGATTACCATGGATGTCAATGTACTTGGAAAAGGACAGAAAATTGGTGAATTAACATAAGTATGTAACTATATGACATGAATGCATCTTCATACAGCTTGAGTAAGGCAGTAAATAAAGCTGTTACTTACTGTCAGTTTTGCTGGTGAAATCAGGTGAGAACATGTGAAAACATCTACATCATTCATTACCACAATTTCTTCCCTATTAAAAATTTGTCCTATCTTTGAAACAACGTGTAAAGAGAATCACACTTTTTTGAGTGAAGAATTCATGAAAGTATCCTACAAAAATGTATTTCACATAAACATTCAATGATGTAATTCTGTTTCCCTATGGCTTTTGTTGATGCATGTTTTGAAAGGACTGTCTGGCAGATAGATACTGTAATAAAAACTTCAGTTATTAGTATTCCTGCAAGAAGATCTTAGTGCTATTAATCTTATTATAAACCCAGTGTTTCTGAATAAGATGTACCAGACAGACAGTTAGCAGACAGACAATTGTAAGTTATAATTTACAATGTACCTACATTGTAATTATTTATACAGACACACACACATATATAAATTCCCATAGAAAATATAACTATATAGTGGAGCTTGAGTGTTTCTCTGAGTGTTCTCGTGTTTTTTTGTTTTGTTCTTCTTAAAGCCCCATATTTTCATTACTGTAAATTACATTAATTGTTACTGTTTTTACCCTGCCTATACCAAAGAAAAGGCACTTGCATGAATTACAGTACAGTCTATACATTCTACCACTGCAGGAGACAGTAGTTTGTGCACACTGTACAGTACGTACAAGTGTTTACCTTTACATTTTTTAAGGGTAATGTATTAAGCTGTGTTTAAAATGAAATGTTTTGGGAGCATATTTGGGGGCATATTTACGATTTACACTATAAAAAGAGGCTTTGTTTTTACCACATCATAAATTCGCGTTTTTTCACTATTCGTGGGTGTTCTTGGAACGTAACCCCAACGAATGTCAGGGATGTACTGTATATATATAGTCTTGTATATATCGTCTTTTTTCACCAGTGTATTACTTCCCTTCCATGAAACAGCATATACAGCAACAATGTTTGTATATTTCAAAATCTAAACAGCGCATTGTAATATTTTTTCATATATTCATGGCATATAAAAAAGTCATTTGTAAAATTCTGGGCATAATTGGTACCTGTAGTGTGAAAAAATAGATCTTCTACAGAGAACACATTTTTTGTACAATTGCTGTTTATATGCTGAATTTAGTATATTGAAATAAGTATGTCCAGGGCTGATTGCAGGTGACTATAATCACCATCTAAAATACAGCAGAGGTATTTCACATAGTAGTGGACTGTACAGTATGGATGTATAATTGTTCATGTTCATTCCGAGGATGCTGGATGTATTCAAAGGCATTAAAGCAGTATCTTAAGAATATTCTCCACAGGATGTCACAACCTTTTGCCAACCAAGTGGGAAAGATCACACCATGTATGGACAATTTAAGCCATTATTCCACTATTCATTTGTAGTTTTTTATGGATTTTGAAAATACAATATGACTCTGTAAAACATGGTTGCAGAAAAACAAAAGTGCACTGGGGCTTCACAGTCCATGATAAATTGGAATCTTTGATGAATTAGTGATTTATTTAAATAAAAAATCAGTAGAAAATTAAACCATTTTAATTTTTTTGCAACTGCAAATGACTAATTTCCAGTACTGCTATGGAAGGAAGATGCATCAATGCATACGCAATATTTAGCTTTTTTTTTCTTTGTTTTTGAGGAGTATAGCATATGGACTAATAGACAGCAGTGTATTTAAACACATATGCATGTGTTGATGCTAGCTATACAACCGTAACACCAAATGTATTTCCGTAGCAGAGATTTGGGTAAGATGTTTTCTAAAAATATTTACTAACTAAATACACCTTACAATAGCAACACATCTGAAAGTGAAGTTAAAGTGTTTATAGACTGTGGAGGAATTGCTCCATGTGTCCTGGTAGAATAAAATGGCAAAATGCCACAGATTGAAAATCAAAGATGGACATGCCCATTGCGAGTACAATTAGGTGTCATTAGTGTATCATTACTTAATGCATCAAACAGCAATTTAGAATAGTCAGTATAACAGAATGCACTGGTATGCCCATGTATCCTTACACTGTGCTTGGATAATATTTAATTGTCAAAGAATTAAAATGGATTTAACTGAACAATAACAAACCACACAAGCCCTAAAAACTCATCTATCCTCATGTATTCTATATTTCTTATTTTCCTTACTACTTCTCTGACCTGTCTACCCCCCAACTGTAATGTTTATGTATGTATATGGTCAGTGGGGTCCAATTTCACTGTTGTGACAAATAAAAGGTATTACTACTACTACTAAACCTAGGAAAAGACTTCATTAAAAATAAAAAAAAAGACATGTGCCCAAAAAGGTGTATAAATTGCTTTGTCCATGAGAGAATACAGTACATTGCTGATATATACTGGAGAAGAAGACATCTATATTAGGAAATGACTACCACTAAATTGGCAAGAAAAAATAGACAGAAGATAGACAACAGATTCTACAACATCTTTGCTGTTGCACCCACCTTTTGCACTCTACCCAGTTTAGAAACATCTGAGCCTGGACCTAAACCCAAATGGACATTTTCTAAAAAGGTCTGCCTCAATGCCATGTAGCGTTTGCGGCGGTTAGCTCTGTAGACTTCCAGCCGCTGTTCTTCAGCAGCAGAATCCTCTAAAACGCCTGCCCATCTCAGACTCTCTTGTGCCTGGCTGCCAACTCCAGTTTCATCTTCTTTAGGGGGAACTATGTCTTCCTCCACAACTGGCGGTGTGGTTTTGCATTTCCTGCTCTTCCTGCTGCTCCTTTCTTTGGCATGACCTTTGACTTGGTTTGGGTCACTGGCCTTCTCTGCACTAGTCTGTTCGTCTGTCTGTGGCTTCTCTGTAGTTCACCAAAACAATGGCATTACTCACACAAATCTGTCTCTTCTCTCCAAAGAGATTTTATGCAGTTACTTGACACATGGCTACCATTTCAAGCTACAATCACCGTTAGGGTCTAACCAATCCTTTCATGTGTGAAATGTGGTGTTTGTCTACTGAATTTTTAGTACTTCCTTTTATTATCCATTAAAGCATAGAGAATTTTAACGATATTATTAGAAGTATTGCTTAAGAGAAAGGACTAGTGCATGTGATTCAGACACAATACATTTTTTAGCCTGTCTCCTGGTGCCATGACAAATGCTAAGACAAAAATAATTAAATTGGTCATTTAAATGGCACTGTTTACTACAGGAAACAATTTTTGAAGAAATCAAGCAAGCAAAAGTTCACCAATTTTGATCTTAAAAATCACTTTTTTAGTCATCTGTGATGGTTTAGTACAGCTTGCCAGGAGATATAAGTATAAATATTTTATTATTTGTCATACATCATCCATAAAATTCAAACACTATGTTGAGCAATGTCTTTAACCAGCAGCAGCTAAAACAACAACAAAAAAACTACTGTAACAAACAGCTATTACACAGGCTAAAAAAATGTAAACCGATTTTGTTTCTGTGTCACATATTTACAGCAACCTAAGAAAGGCTCGGCACTCCAGAACAGAAGGCCCATTTTCGGGCGAAAATCAGTATCGTCAGAAACCAGATATTAGCTACTAACCTGAATCTTCTGAGTTTAAAGGCGTGCTGAAATGTCCTCTTTTCTTCATCTCAGAAGACGCTTTACTTTTCTCTCTTGCTTTGTTTCTCCTCGTCTTTTTCCCTTCTTTGGGAATGTGGGGTCCTTTGCGTGAGGAGGGATTATCCGCAGACTCGGGGACTTTACTGCGAGCCGCCAAAGTCGCCATAGTGTAGTCCACGATTTGTTTACTATTTGTTCGCTCTCTGGATATGTGTCACCTCCTTGTTTTTAGCGTTAGAGTACGGTGGCTGGGGCATTCTCTTGAGATACAGTGGCACGTTTTATAAATGGTCCGTGATAGCTCGGCAGAAGACTCCTGAACTTTTTTCAGATCAAAAGTAAAGAGGATATCTACCTGGCACTGCAGACATGTCATTAAGCCGAAACCTAAACGAAGCTGAAAATCTTACAGCGACGAAAGGTTCGAGGCGACGCCAACATGTCTCCTTAGAAACAGAGCTCCTCCCAGATCCGTATAGACAGGGGTTGCCATAAGTGGTACGCAGGTACGCATGCGTGGCATGTACAGGAAAATGCGCGGCAGTTTTCAGTCTTCACGGCGCAAATGCTTCTCCAATTTGAGTAACTTCATACTGGATCTCTAATTACCACAACTCAGGTAAGGAAAACCTTTAAAAATAAAAAAATAATAATTACGTTTTAAAATAGAGTTCCTGTCGGCCCGCGGAGCCTCGCTTCTGAACCAATCAAAATTCAGTCAGATCAGGTCTGATCTCAGCGCTTCTGTCACTGCATGCCCCTCCCCGCCCCCTCGACTTCACGGCCTGCCCGGTATGAGACCCGTTCGCCAATCCAGAGAGGAGTGGTCTGCCCCTGTGGTCCAGGATAAACTTTTGAAGCTCCCGTGCGATGTTGGGTTACAGTTGAGATTCGGCCGGCTGTCTCTGTCCGAGTTCTGGCATGCTTGGTCGTTTATGCAGGGCCCTGCAGGCCAAAGCTTGATATGACTGGTCCCCAGGACAAATACGTTTGAGTCGCAATGGTTCCAGCGCACATGGTTAGGTGGAATTTTTTTCATTTTGGTGATCATTAGAGTACAAGTGCAAAAAACTATGTCAACCCCTGCATATAGACTGCTTTACTCACGTTTTTCCCCACAACCACGTTCGGGGAATCTCCGCCCCTGCTCTAGGATTGGTTAGTAATGCATACTTAAAACTACTGGCCAATCGTAGCGCTGGCGAGCGTGGCTTTTCGGAACATGAAAGGGAAAGTAAAAACACGATTTTAAAGAAGTCGTGTAACGTTAAATACATCTGAAAGATCACATGAAATGGCAAATTTACACACATTCTAAAACATGCTTTCTGTATAAAATTAAGTTATAGTCCTTAATTCTTAAAAAGCAAACGAGGGTAATTGAGGTAATTTTCCTTCTCTACATGTCTGTAGGAAAGAATAGCAGTATTCTGAGCTCTTTATACATGATTAATATATAAACAGCACAGCTACAGTGTCCAGTGCAAGCAGACAGAAACGCAGTGAAGAAGAATGTGGTGCCTTTAAAACAAAGTGCCTAAATTTCTCTGAACTTGAATAAGTTTAATTCTGTTTAATGACTGAATGTTCATCAGCCCGCAATGGAACTACTATGTTTTTAGTGTACCTCTGGTAATACAAATGTTGATAATGGTAAAATAAGGTTAAATCTAAAACAAATATGCCTCCTAAAACCATACATGCATCTTGCCGCCATAAATAGAAATGATAATGTGTCCGTCATCAGGCAGTGTGATTATCACCATTTCATGTATTAGCTTGTTATGAGGGAGCTTTTAGTTCCACCAAATATTTTGGATGTTTGGGTCCGTTTCTCCACCACTGAGAACAATTCTGACTCTGTGCGTTTCAAATATAACAAATTTCATATCAAAACTCTTTGAAAGAATGTTTACCTCCTGACTAGTTAATTACGCATAAAATCTAAACAGTCAGTGGAATTGTAACTTTAAAATAATCAAACATATTAGTCAGTCTTAAACTTAATTAAAGCATACAAAAGCATACTAGTCACCAAGTGACCATTATATAGAATCACAAATAAATATTAGAATTATTTATATTCATGTTCAGTAATAATATTAAAACGAGTCAATGTTTTTTTTTTAATTCAACTTTCACACAGGGTTGGAGAAAGCAGTGGTATAAAAAATAAAAAATGTGTGATTTAACATCGAAAACCTTTAAAATGAAATAGTTTAGTGTCATATTTAAACACTGTTTAAGTTTCAAAGTGTACCATTTGCTCATTAGCCCAGATACGGAAATTATGCTTCAAAACACCAGCTCGTTTTGTCACAAAAACTATATTAGGGATGGGCACGTTAACGAATTATTATCGCGTTAACGCGCGATTAAAAAAAAAAAAAAAAAGCCAAACAAACAAAAACACAAAACTATTTTATCGCGCGTTAACGCGTTAATGCAGCTCTGCGTCTCGGCTGGTTTTCACGGGGGTCAGGCTTCCCATTACTATTGTCCATACTAATATGGACAAAAGAATTGGGACGACTGACCATTACACCAACAGGGACTTTAATGGCACTGCATTCTGATACATATTTTTATATGGAGTGGCAGCCGCTATAAGGGTTCTGCTCTCCATGCTGAGGGTAACTTGTTTTTCAATAATAATGTTTTTATATATGATATGATTTGATTACATTACTGTTTGAATTGAGATTTAAAAATATGTGTAACTGTGTCAAAGAGAACACTGCTGATAAAACACATCTTATTTGTTTTAAGTGTTTGCAAACCAAATGTTCTTGCACTTGCACTTTTGTTCATATAGCAGTAAAATAAAAGCGCGCCATACACTATTTTTGAATTAATTATTTAATTTTGCATATAACAATGTGATTAATTGCAATTAAAAATTGTAATCATAACCCAGCATTAATATATATATAGCCTACAGCAGCCAGAGCAGGCCTAGTGACAGGACGCTTTTAAACCCATTAATTCCTTGATAACATCATGTGCAAAGAACAAATTAAAAGACAGTTGACCAACACAGGTGGGTTTACACGTATCACTGGCTATATTTTAGGGATGTGCTGCATGATGTATGGTCATAAATCAGTAGACAGATTTCCTAAACCGGTAGGCCTTTGCTGATTTGTTGTAAATGTGTCAATCTTGTTAATTCGTTGCCTGAATGCATGCCTCCTTTGAACAGGTTTATATTATTAAACCTACCCTTAACTATAGAAAAGCTATAGAAAAAATCAATAAAACAAAACTGAATTGTTGAGATAGTAACCTTCATTATGAGAAGCTCATTTTGGCACATTATGAGTTACAGTAAATGTATTCAATTATGTGTTTGTATTCACTCATTTTTTCAAGTTGACTTTACAGGCAAATACAAACATGAGTTAATGGGGCAATATGTCGGTTATTTTATCTGGGTGTTAATTGTGCCATGAATAAACCAGGTATGAACATACACGGACAGTTCAGTTTAGTTTTATAAACTGTAGGGATTTAGTACCGGATTTTTTTAGCTGCTGCTACAATAAAAATAAAACTGCTCTGTTGTTGTTTTCAATAATTTCTCTCTTGTGTGTAACAAAATGAAACTATTACAGCTTTGGTATTTTAGTTAAGTTTAGTTTTAACAAGCTAAACTATGGCTTTAAAGTCCAAAATACTGGATCATTACCAACGATAATAATTATCGTAATAATGCACTGTTCATACTCAGTTAAAGGCATTATTCATGGTCATATGGTTTGGGTTTTTACACTTAAGAAGGTTAAGGTGATCATTTTGTCAAGTGATTTGAGTTTACTTTACCCATCACGTTGTGCACCATGCAAAATTTTACCTTTTGGTTACAAACATTGTCACTGGCATTAGTAACTTTAGAATCAGAATCACAATCAGAATACTTGATTGATCCGGGAAGAAACTGCTTAGTTGCTAATGTACTTAATTTAACACATTGTGTTTTACATACTCCTTTTTTCTTTGCCAGATCACTTTATGAAGTGGGGCAGACAATCAGAGCAGAGGTCATTCACACACATCAGTTTTAAAGGCACAATAAGGGCACAAAAAAGGATCCTGTTGAAATTAATTATAATTGTTAGTGGCACATAAAAACACACGAAGTGAAATAAATCATAAATGTTTATTAAATGGGCCCTTCACTGTGAGGTTTTGGAAGGTATATGGTACTTTGTGGGTTGACAGCATTATAGTCATGGTAGGAATACTAAAGGTATCAACTTTTCAACTTTTCAAAGTTGAAACTGGTTAAACACTAGACGGCCAAAAGTCCACAAACCAAGTAGGCAGAATAAAGGAAAAGTCAGAAACAATGCTGTAGATTTTTAATGACAGAATCAACGTAAAATTTTTTGTGTGTTCTCTAAACCTAAAAAAAAAAAAGACAAAAATATTTTGCTGCGAAATCTGTGTTCTTATTATTTGGTGTATGTTTGTCTTTGGATTTTAAGTAGATTGTATTTGATTCTACTGGGCAATGATGTGAACATGTCTAAGTCTAGCCCCTGTATGAACAGTCTTTTCTGCCAAAATCTTTGTAAGATGAGAAATGTTGGCCAAGCCTGCAGGGAATCCATGGAAAAGGCACAGGGTAATTTTATCCTCTCATGGTTTTGAATGGGGATGGCCCTGATCTGATTGATCTATTCATGCTCCGGCCAGAAATGTGCAAGGTTGGACAAGTTTTATAGAGCATTGGAAAAAATCATGTTCTACCTACTGTTTTTACTGTTTTAAGTTGCTACTAGGGGTGTAACGGTATAGAAAGGTCACGGTTCGGTTTACACTACGGTTCTGACATCATGGTTCGGTATGGTTACGATACAGCGAAGTTAAGTAACAAAAAATTACTTAACTTGGTTTGTTTTCGTTTATTGTAAATAAACATCAGTGTATTAACCAGTAAACACACACTCTTGTTTATATTTTCATTTTCACATCTACTATGTAGTGAAAACAGCAAGCAAACTCACAGTGAAAACCTGCACTAATTATCTAGAGGCTGTTTAAAAACTGCTGGAGCAGCACGTTGGTGCCAAGCACCGCCGACACACCGTCTTTGTCCGATCTACGATTCGCTCTCCATTGCTGTCATAATTCACTGGCCGAGTCATGAGTGAATCCATCGGTTAACTTTAACCAAATCGGAATCGCATAGTCCGAGTCAGTGAATCCGCCG
>JBBIGA010000022.1:3691962-3705342 GCA_037576975.1 Alestes dentex | reverse complement strand
CAACCCTCTGCATTTATCCGGACTTGGGACCGGCACAAGGAATCACTGGCTTGTGACCTCTTATGGTTGCATTATAAGCAGTCTATCATGCTACCCTATCGAAAAATGCTACCTTGAATCTTATACAGTTTATACAATCAGTTCAGCATGATAATCATGAAAAATAGGCAAATAATATGCATAATCTGAGAAAAATATATTTTATTTAAATGAGAAGAGCCTAGATAGATAGACAGATCTTTAGAGGTGCAATGATCCAGTTTATACAGCCAGGTTCTAACACTGGAAAATGCTGCCATGGACCAGGCTGTTCTGATAATTTATGCCACCTTGTCAAAAAATCGTACCATAGTGCAAATTGACCGCAGAGTTTATAGATTCACGCTACCCTGTTGAAAAATGCTGCATTGAAGCTTATACAGTTGCTAGTGTCCCCAGTGCAGGGTAGCACAGATTTATAGGCGTGGAACTGAATCCCATGACTGTGGAACTCCACATGCGCAGAAGGGCACGGTAGCACATTCAGATGGGTAGCATGTTCTGGGATCCAAACTCCTGACCTACTACATGTCCACTTGACCCTACCTCTACAAGGCTCTTCAAACATCATGCATGTTGTTATTAATCATACTATCCTCCAGAACATTTCCTACATGCCTCTGCTCAAAAAGCCTTCTCTCAATCCTGCTCAAATTGATAATTATAGGCCAGTCTCGTTGCTTCTATTCTTAGCTAAAATCATTTAAAGGGTGACCACAGGCTCAGACAGGTCTCAGAATTCCTTTCTTTGAAAAGGAATTCCTTACTTGACATACATGATCCAAACCAGTCTGGTTTCAAAAGTGGCCAACCCACTTTGTAAACTCTTTAGAAATTCCTATATTATTTCTGTATAAATATGACCTGAAAAGTCATCAGATTATCCCACATAAAGAGAACCCAAGTACAAAATGTGACAAAAGTATTACATTAGGCTATTTATATCTGTAAGTATTCTGATCTTGCTTTCAGTCTCTGTTGCAGCAATCACTGCATAAAAATGAAGCAGCAATATGGTCAGTGCTGTTGTGTTTCACAAATGAAACATTATTTTGTACACAGCTCTTGTGGCATGATATTGGCATGATAAGGCTAGATTTTTACTTCTTACTGCATTTGCTACTGCAACAGCATGATCGCAAGACTGCATTGTCCTCTTAATGTCGTTCAAAACAGGGGAATCTGTTGTCTGATTTCCTGAACAGATATATGAAGCAGTAAGTTCCAATATGCAGTAAGTATTTTGGGCAAAACAAGCTGAAGTAAAACATTTATGTTCTATCATCTTCCCCAGTGCTTTTTTACAAGATTCTTGAAGAGACTTCAAGATTCTTCCTGGAATGTTATAAAATGGAAAGTTCTTTTTACATCTGATTGTCTTAGTTTTTTCAAAGCTGTTGTGAAATACACAGACCATAAACATAACATGAATTCTGCATTCATCTGCGAGGTTACTCAAATACATCTCTCTTCATGGAATAATCTATAACTAGCATGTTGCTTGAAAACCATAAGGTGTAAGGTGTTATACGTGACAACGAAGTTCTTTTCACCCAAGTAAAGCAGCGGGCAGCCAGGAACACAGCAACCAGGGAGTGTGGGGATGGTACCTCGATCAAGAGATGCCACTAGAAGCCCTGGGATTCAAATCCACAGCCTTCTGATCGCAGGGGCATCGTTAGGCCACCAGCTGCCCCATGATGAATTACATAGTTTGAAGGAAAATCAGTTGGCCACTCACAGCTGTGTGTTAACATGTTTAAGGAGGTTTTAGGCAGAGCCTCTCTTAATTTTTTTCAAAATATTTTGCCTCCTGATTGTTCTCTGCAGTCGGATAGAGTGGTTCATAATGGCCGGAATGCGGCTTCATATGTCTTAGTCTCTCTGTACAGATGTACATAAGGTATATCCTAACCTTTGATAAAGAGTAGATGACATGAATTAAGATATGACATGAATTATATTTGTAAGATATAATTCCAGAGTGAATATAATATGAGGTGTATTTCCACTTCTAGCTGTTCTCACCAAACGATTGTTTGGAAGTCACTCTTTTTCCATTTCTTAAATTTTGGTTACATTTGTTTTTATGACTGAATTAAGTAGAGGTGGACTGAATAACAGATTACACCGAAAGTTCTTTACAGCTTAAAATTGTTATCTTTACTGAGATCTTATCTGGGATTACAGTGTGATACATAATTTTTCAGAGCATAAGAGTGAAATAAAACAAGGTTTACAGCAACCTTCCGATTCAAGATTTCAACATTATGACCTACGTATGAAAGTTAAACTTGTTCAATCTTTAACATCTGGTGATTCTGAGAACTATACAGTTATTGTACCCTTAAAAATAAAGATTCCTATATGGCGTGATTTGTTTTTACCATTCTAGCAAAGAAAAATCATTCCTACAGATACAGATACATTTATTAAATTATTTTTCCATATCCATATTTCATATTTCACATTCCATATTTTTTCACAAAAATGGTTCTTTAAAGAATAGTCCAGTGGAAAGTGCTCTAAGATAAGATAAACCTTTATTTATCTAGGGTGCCAAAAGTGGTTCCTCTATAGCATCAGTCCAGAGAAATATTTTCTGAATCTTATTTTTAAGAATGTACTCGTTGTACTACCTGTACACTGTCTGTTACTCTTGCATGCTGTAAATACTGCAGAAAAATATTAGAACACCTTCTGGTATGGTAGTTAAGAAGACTATAGATCCACATTCCTTGATTTTAAGGCATATGATATGTCTGTGTTTTCCTTTACAAATGATTAACCACAAAAAATCAAATTCACTCTGTGAGCAGGATTATTACCCGTTTCACACACTCTGTCACACACATACTGTGACTGTTCTGGTCGGAGTGAGTTAAGTTTGTTGTCCTCTCCCCTCTGTTTAGTATGAATTTCACTGATAGCCGACCACAGGTCAAGGTCTGAGCAGCAGAATAACTAGCAAGCAGGTTACAGATGCCTTAGTCAGTAAATGCTGTTCATGAAAATCTGCAGCAACATGTTTCATAATTAGACCAACTGACAGAATATGGAAAATCCTTTAATATGATGTGTTAGCAATGTCTCAGCACCGTGGTGGCTGAGTAAAATCAGTTTAAACCCTGCATTATTTATTTACAACATAATCACAATGTTCTACAACACATGACATATCTGCTGGGCCTTTTGAAAGTAAATATTAGTCTACATATCTGCTGGATTCAAGGTAACCATGCTTTTCTTCTTTTTCTTGAACTGTTTTCAGCTTGTTATTACATGAATTTAAAAAAAAAACAGTATTTTGTTTCCATTTTTAAAGTAGTTAAAATAGTTAATTCTACTCTTTATATGAACTGTTTTTCTCTCATGAGTACAATGCAACAAACATTTTATTTACCGTGGTTTCACAGCCATGAACTGTGCAAAAGGTCTGCAAAATTTTTGAAGAGTTTCGCAAGCCACACATTTGTTGACTGTGGGAGCTTTGTTCCTCAACATGGCCAAATACCGCCCACTTCAACAGGAACAGATCACTTGGCTGACAAATAAGCACAAACTATTGTTTTTGTGTTTCTCATCAGACTGATAAAAGTACACAGATAACCAGTCAGAAATGACTTCTCCCAGCACTACCTGTCCTACACATAAAGTACAAAATTGATTTGGAAATATGTCACATATGTGAGTTTTAATCAAAACCACAAGCTGTCTTTGTAAACTCTGGGACAGGCCAACTACAAGAAAATTTAGTTTTTGTTCATTTGATTTGATTTGAACACCTGGAGTCTTTTCGGCTCATTTTTTATCTTTAGGAAGGCACTTTAAAAGTTAAAACACTCAGAAGTCTTAAAAGTAGAGACGCAGACAATGAGTCAAAACAGTGGACAGACAAGAAGCAATAAAGAGAATGATAGAAAAGAAAAGAGAAAAACTGTTCTGGTTTGATTGAGTTAGGTTTTTTGTCCTCTCCTATGTGTTTAGTATGAATGTCACATATGTGGGCTTAAAAAACCAGTAGAAAAAAGAGTAAAACAGTGGACAGGCACTTGTTTGTTGTAGTTCACAGTTCAGTACTCATCCAGATGATACCATTAGTATCCAACACTAGACAATATTCTTCAGTTCCAGTGCTTGCAGTAACGAAATTATTCTACCCAGTCTGGTCACTAGGTTGTCGGTGCAGTATTAGGTAAAATCTTATTTTTCTCTCTTAATTGCTAACCAATGATTTGTGCTAAACAAACAATGTGGCAACTGACTTTTGAAGGAATCGATCCACTGGACACATCATTGCGCAGCCAAACTTTACTGAGAGAGCTCAACACACAGCACACAACCCAAAGGAGCTGGCACATGAGCTTTCCAACATGAAATTAGTCATCTTCCTATTATTTGGAGTGACAACAGGATTTGCTGCAGATGGTAAGTGGCATATAATGGAATATGGTCTACTTTCATAAAAACAGAAATTCTACATGCTTGAATTTTTAATTAAGTAAATACTCCATAGTTTTTCAAGTTAATCTCAGTTCTAAATTACCTGTAGCATAGTCATTGACCACAGACAATAATTCTCAGATAATTAAGAGAAAACCTGTTCACCCAAGGCGTGCTTAAAATAGAAGGCAATTGGCAAATGCTGAAGCTGAGTCAAGTTTTCTGTTCTTTTGCTAAGAAAATGCATCAAAATAATTTTGGTGGTAAAACACAATATAATAAATTTATAGCAGATGGGAAAAATACTTGAGTATTTCCTTAAGCTGTACACCGGGTAAAAAAAAAAAAAAACCCACTATGGAGCCAAGATGCTACATCAGGATTTTGTGATCATGATAATGATAACATGAGCTTGATAAAACCACAAAACCATAAGCATATCTCAAGAATACTTTTATAGGTGCAAAAGGTAGCAATTATGATGCAAAGGTTAAATGCATTGGGGAGTACTTCTAAGAGCTGCCAGCAACTGACCTTTGACTCCTGGACAACTGCAGACATTAACCCTTTACTGCACTTAGTCCTGCTAAGGACAGTGATGTTAAAGTACAAAGTACACAAATCCAGTATATGAGTTTACCTATTTTAAAGTTAAAAAGTTGTTTTTAAATTATTTATGTATCAAAAAGTACTACAGAAACAGTACAAAATGTAATTCCTCATCCAGACTACTGGGATATTAGGTTTAAAAAATACCCATTTCATTTTCTTTCATTCTGTGCCTGGGTATAGTTCCTAAGCTACGACTACACATTTGTGGGAGAGATGTAGTAAAAGCTGTGCTATGAGTGTTTAATTTATTTCTAAAACTTCATATGTTTCTGCTACATGAAAGGTTTTTACTGCACAGGGCCTAGTGGAGTAAAAAGAAGAATATTTTACTGTCAAATGTAATAAAATGACAGTGAATGTCTCAAAAATGGAAATACTTTAATAAAACACACTTGAATAATAATAATACTTGAAAAACTAACCAAATAAAGTGTTGAAATACATGGACTTCATTACTATCTACAACTGCTGAAAGACCCTTAAATTTGAAACTGTAATAAAGATTTTTTTTTTTTTTTTCATTTGGAAGGAGGTGTTTTTTGAGTTGTTCTGTGACACCTTTTTCACCAAGGGAGCAGACAGGTTCTCCTTGTTGCATGCTTTTATATGGAATGAACATGATGTAACAAAGATGTTTTTTTCAAGCAGGTTTGTACATCTTTATACAAATAATCAAAATTCAGTTTCTTTTTTATGATATGTTTATGATCATATACTGCTAAAAAAATCTTTAACTGATTTAGATTATGTGTAAGTAAATTCAAGGGATTTATAATCCAAATTAAATTTTCCCTTTTAAAATAAAAACATTTATGTAGTGTGTTTCAGTTTGAAAACCATGCTCCACAGTTTATCCTGTGCAACTAAACTGAAGTGGACACTAAACTGAAAACACAGCTAGTTTAGTCATCATTGTTTGTATGAAATCCAGTACACACACCACCATCCACCAGAAGGTCCTTTTTTTTTCTTTGCTAAAATGTGCTCCTTTGCTGCTTAGAAACATGTGCAGGACGTTGTCAGGATGGCTTCGACCCCACAAAGAAATGCCAGTGTGACACCATGTGCAAGTACTATGGAAGCTGCTGTGTAGACTTTGACACCACGTGCCGAACTAAAAGTAAGATGCCTGATATACTGTGTGTCAGTCAGATATTACTCTTTAAACTACAACTGTGGTTACAGGTTCTTTGGCTGCAGCATTTATCGAAAGAAAGATACCAGATGGCGTAAGACTAATCTACATTTAATCTTCAATAGCCCGTGGTGATGTGTTTGACTTTCCTGAAGAAGATCTGAATGCTACAGTCACGCCTACATCAGGAATGAATAAAACAACTGCCAGGCCAACTCCTATGCCTGACACCACCACTGCTGCTTCCACAGTGTCTCCTGACCCTGAGGCGGCTACCTGCAGTGGACACTCATTTGATGCTTTCCTGCAGCTAAAGAATGGATCCATTTATGCCTTTAGAGGTGACCTTACAGACTAGGAGTAGTCTCTCACTCTGTCACCCTGTCAGAATTCCTCAACAGAATGACGACTTACTTTAAACTATGGCCCTAACTGTGTGTTCCAGGAGAATACGTCTTTGAGCTGGATGAGCGGTCAGTGTTGCAAGGCTATCCCAAACTCATCAAGGATGTATGGGGCGTTTCTGGTCCCATTGATGCTGCCTTTACTAGAATCAACTGCCAGGGAAAGACTTACATATTCAAGGTATAAATGTGGTATAAATTTGAAAAAATTGTGCACATGCCCGCCAAAAACTAAACTTGAAATAAACTTCACCATTTACAGATGCATAAATTCTGGACTCTCTTGGAGTAAAATAATTGAAATATATATTCATCTTGTTGAGCAGTGATTTTCAACTGTGTTGGACCAGGGATGATCTGATAATCTGCAGTCGTATGCTAAGAGCCAGTTAGGAGCTACTGTTCTAGAAAAGGAGTACTAAGAGTCCAGCAGTGTCCACATCCAGGACTGGAGCTGAAGAAACATATGGAGCTCAAATCAAAGAACTCTGTATGGTTCTACACCCTAAAAACTGGTGTCACACTGAGAATTTGAAAGGCTTCTTCCGCTATGTGATCAATCACATTTTATGCATGAGCGCACATTTCTGTTACCATTCAGGGTAACAAGTACTGGCGTTTCGATGATGCCGTCCTGGATGAGGATTACCCCAGAGATATCTCTGTGGGGTTTGAGAAGATTCCAGATGACATTGATGCTGCATTTGCCATTCCTGCTCCAGGTCACCACGGAAAGGAGAAAGTGTATTTCTTTAAAGGTATGTAAAGTTAGGACACTATTTAACTGAAATACTTTGTTAAAATGTTGGAAAAGGTTTCGAGGTTTTTGTTTGGATTTGGACTTAACAGTCACTGAAATTAGTATCAAAGGACATTTTTTACTTGTTCCCCTATGTTTTCAGGTGACAGGTATTACCAGTATGAATTTAAGCATCAGCCGTCACATGAAGAGTGCATCCAAATGATCAACTCTTCCCCCTCGATTCTCTTTAAGAGCTACACTAACTTATACTGTGACTACGACTGGGAAAACTTGTTCACTTTGCTCTTCCAAGGCAGTAAGTGTGTGACATAAGAAAAAACTTAGGCTGTACAATATTGTAATGTAATGAGATATTGGCCTTTAAGAAACTAACGCTACAGACGTATGCAAAATCAAATGACTTCTATAACCAAACATTATAAGGCAGAATAAGGCAGGTAAAGTCTGAAAACAAAAAACAACCAACATTGTCTTTCACATGTAGTCTGATGGAATGCGTTGGTTAAAATCTTTAATCATATAGGCAGCTCAAATTTCTGCATGGTACAGGTGCATTAATCAGACTTCGCTGTCGTGGTGGTAGCACAAAGATTTGGCATTAGAACAGCTTATCTTCATTATGGCAGAGCACAAAAATGTTTATCACAAGCAACACACAAGCTATTAAAATGTAGAGGTTAAATATGTGAAATACATCATTGTTACAGTATTAAATGGACCATGATTGAAAGGCTGTCTATGACAGCTTTGTTTATCTTAGTGTAGCTTTGTTTATCTTGGTGTATTAGAGTCTGTTTACTGACAGTATTATGTAGAATGGGGTGTTGCTGTGTGTGCCTATTCTGTCCTCTCTTTCTCACTTCAGTAGAGGGACATCACAAAGGTCCCCGCTTCATTGCCAAAGACTGGGTTGGAATCAAACCTCCAATAGACGCTGCTATGGTGGGCAGATTATACATGAGTTCCAAACCCTCTCCCTCACCGTCACCCTCCACACATGCAGCCGTACTTCACAGCAGCAGAAGACCCCTCCGCAGGAGAAAGCATAAAGGCAGAGGGTCTAGACTCAGTCGTTCGTTGTTCTGGGAAGATTTTGGCTTGGATTATGAGGAGAGGTATGGTCTTAGTTGGAGACATGTTTTAATTTTGGCTTTAGAAGTTTGAAAACTTCTCTGGTGGAAATATGTAATCGTAAATATCTTGCTAAAGAACATTTGTGTAAAAAAACACAAATCTAAAATGCTAATCATCCCCAACAGCTCTGTAAGCTGTCCACCAAGCCAGATATCATTATGAGTCTATTTTTCTTGATGTAAATTTGATGTAAATCGAAAAGCATGGCATATAACAATTTCGCAAAACTCCTGGCAAATCTGGTCCAACAGTTCCGACATTTAAATTAATATTTTAGGCATTACTGGGCAGAGGTGTGAACTTAAGTCTCATGACTTGAACACAGATTCAGCCACAGATTCATGTCACAAACTGGCTGTCCTGAGACTCAATTTGAGAAAATCAAAAAAGAAAAACTTGACTGTGACTTAAACAACAGTGACTTGGACTTTCACTTATTATTTAAAAAGACCCAGAGTAGAAGAAATGTGAAGAGGGGGTTTATCTACATAATTTATCTAATTTATCTACATAAATTAGCTTCCTGGCATTAGTAATAGATTGATTAATTTTTCTGAATTGACTCTTTTGAAGGGTTTCTTTTAATGAATATAGTGTTGGATTTAAGCTCTGTACAATTGTTCACATGTTATTTCATTTGTAGTTGCTCTAATGTTACTTTTACTTTACATCATAGTTATACAGTACGTGTGCCATGGATTTAGTATCATTAATTTATTTTAATAATTTAAATGTTCTTTTTGGCTGTTTACTGCTGTTATTGATGTGGAGAAATACATGCCCTCTTGTTTAGGATAAAAAATTTTGGCCTCTTGACCTGATTTGTCTGTACTGACTTGGGGTAGTGTTTATGACTAAGTGTGATTCTTTTACTTTTAGCAATAAAGTATATGCAAATAAGAGGAATGCTTGGAAATGGTTTCACAGCTTGGCGCTTCAGAATCGTTCGCGCTTAGAAGTCTACGGACCCGACCACAACAGGCACACTTCACATTCTTACTGACATAACTTAATAGTTTCTTAGTAGTTACTGAGCAATTCCTAGCAGGTACAAGATACAAAATAAGCCTTGACATTAATGCTTGAACAATAAGCCTAATGTCTGGGAGTAAGGTGTAAGATTGAATAGCAGATTCAGTTTATATTCTGCACCTTTAAAAATATGTATTTATGCTCTCAGCAGTGATATGGACCAGGTTTCAGGTATTGGCTTGGTTTATCTTTAACTTTCAGTTGCAGTCCTCTGTAGGATGAAAACAAGTTTTAGATGTAACACCTTTTAAAAACTGTATTTTGTGAAGGTATTTTGAAGCAGAAAAGCGAGCCAAAGATCAGAAGAAAGGTCGCAGCAGACGTCCATCTCCTCATGACTACAGCTACGACCTCATAGACTATGCTGACCCTGATGTGGTACAGGAGAAGGCGATGCCAGTGCAAAATGTCTACTTCTTCAAAAAAGGTACCCATTACAGTGACACATTAAGATTGTCTCCCAAATTTAGTCAGAGAAACCGTTTTTCTTTACAGTGTTAAAAATGACATTACTCTGTAATTAATAATTTTCCCTTCTCTGAGTACATGAAGATTTAACGTTATCACTGAAGACTTACTTGTTCTCATGAAGATGTATTTTTCCATTTATTTAGATAAATATTATAGAGTGGATCTGCAGACCAAACGGATTGATTATGCCAACCCTCCCTACCCAAGATCCATCACCAAGTACTGGCTAGGTTGTAAAGAGAAGGATTTAGCAGAGAAAAGATAAGAAAACATTACTTTAAAGTAGCCACTCACATTATCTGACTCTGAATCACATGTACTAATCCATTGCCTCTAAATAATTAATGTTTTTAATTCATGATAAATAATTTAAAGAAACAATCCAGCATTTTCAAGATCTGCTGTGGATAGTTACCTTCATTCATTTACATGTCCTCCATTATATTATCATACAATATTTTAAGATTAATACCTTTACTTCTTCTCAAGCATATTTTTTGAATGAAGTAGTCCATTAGTTATATTTCTGTCATAAAGATTTAGTTACTAATTCCTTTCTTGTGTATAATTTCATGTTACAGCTTCTGATCTGTGTTTTTGTGATTGTTTGTGAACCCTTTAGAACTGTCTACATTTCTGCATAAATATGACCTATTACATCAGCAGATTTTCACACAAGTCCTCAAAGTAGATAAAGAGAGCCCAGTTAAATAAACGAGACTATTCCGAACCACTTTTATTCTTTGTTAACCATTCTTTGGTCAAACGACTTGTGTGCTTAGGATCGGTGTCTTGCTGCATGACTCACTTTCTCTTAAGATTCAGTTCATGGACAGATATCCTGACATTTTCCTTTACCATTTGCTGATATAATTCAGAATTCATTGTTCCATCAGTGATGGCAAGCTGTCCTGGCCCAGATGCAGTGTTTTCCTTTCTATAACAGAACACTCATAATTCAAACCAAAATGTTCTGTTTTGGTCTTACCTGTTCACAAGGCATTCTTCCAATAGCTTTCTGGCTTGTCCACATGACCTTTAGCAAACTGCAGGTGAGAAGCAATGTTCTTTTTGGAGAGCAGTGGCTTTCTCCTTGCAACCCTCCCATGAACACCACTGTTGTTCAGTGTTCTCCTGATGGTGGACTCATAAACATTAATATTAGCCAGTGCAGGAGAGGCCTTCATTTTGCTTATCACTTATCCTGGGTCCTTTGTGACCAGGCTAACTATTACATGTCTTGCTCTTGAACCACTCCTGGGGAGGGTAACAATGGTCTTAAATTTCCCCCATTTGTATACAATCTGTCTTACTGTGGATTGGTGGAGTCCGAACTGTGTAGAGATGGTTTTGTAATCTTTTCCAGCCTGATGAGCATCAACAACCCTTTTTCTGAGGTCCTCAGTGATCTCCTTTGTTTGTGCCATGATACAATTCCACAAACATGTGTTAACAATTTGATAGATCTATGTTCTTTAAATAACACAGGGTGCCCACTCACACCAGATTGTCATCCCATTGAGTGCAAACACCTGACTCTAATCTCATCTTCAAATTACCTGCTAATCCTAGAGGTTCACATACTTTTGCCACTGATAGATATGTAATTTTGGATCATTTTCCTCAATAAATAAATGACCAAGGGAAATATTTTTGTTTCTTTTATTTAACTGAGTTCTCTTTATTTACTTTGAGGACTTGTATGAAAATCTGATGATGTGTCAGTTCATATTTATGCAGAAAGGTAGACAATTCTAAAGGGTTCACAAACTTTAAAGCACCACTGTATGTGCAGAGTAACATAGTCTTTTTTGTTGCTTTTGCAGTTCAGGATTGTATAGCTTCCACAGCAAAATTTAAAAGCATTTACCTTGTACACAGAACTGAGAAACAAGGAATGTTGTAATTTTCATGATCATTTTCAATTGTTCATCAGTGTGTCAAAGTTGATCCTTGTAATAAAGTAGAGATCATGGAAAATTACTCTCCACATCTCCAGTCCTCAGGAACAAAGGTTAAAGACATGCACACACACATACACGTGCACACGCATGTGTGCACACCCTCTTTCTCTATCTCTCTCACTGAAAAGGTTTTAGGATAGTTAAGTAATTAAAACTATGCAATAATACAAGGGTTTATACACTAATTTATTAATTTAATATAAAAACCAAAAAAGGACCGTCCTGGGGGCTTTTTCTGCAGAGGTTCAGCTTGTAGGAGTTTCATATGCTTGGCCGCTCAAAACCACTTGTCAGGGCTATTTATTTGTTTATTCAACTTTTGTTTTAGAAATAAATTCTTATGCTGGCTGCACTATGTTGTGTCCATACTAGACTGTGGCACTGTAAGGTTTATGTGGGAGTACCTAAATTATTCTGCACCTAAACTGAGCTCTGACCTTGATTCTTTTAGTTGTTCAAGTGAATGTTGCTTTTAAAGCATTTTCTTGATAGAGAACATCTAAATGTCCTCACCAAATCTTTTACCACATTTTTAAAAATAAAGGTTCCTAAACATTTTCAGTTCCTAATCTAGAGATGCTTAAAACTCACACAGTTCAGTCTTTAAAAAAAGCATTAGTGGAAAGGTTCTTTAGCCCTTCGAGGTGAGAGTTATTTAAAACAACACTGCACCCTGGAGAGTGAGTTTCTCCTCTGTCCTAGAATGTCATACCAGGGTTCTAGAGTTTTTCTTGGCACTGTTCCACTGGCACAAGGAACTGTGCCATACTACAAACAAATGGGTTTTTTTTTTTACAAGAAAGCGACCTGTTTCTGAGCCGCACTCATGCTGTCACAGCCCTCCCTCAATGGAAGGGCTGAAAGTGACTGCTTCACTGCTTTTTGGTTGGCTGAAATGTTGTCATCACAACATGGAAAGAGGAATGGAAAGACAAACGACAATAGAGATACAAACTAACACCTGGGAAGTTGACAAAGTACAAGAACATATTTGTGATCATATTCCTCAAAGGGGTAAAGAACTAGAGGTGTTTCATCTAGATATCTAAAGAAGATTTTGTTAAGAAGGTGGAGTAAAACCCATCACACTTGTCTCAAGACTTACTGTGGGACAGTGACCTTGAGCTTTGAAAAGGTGCAATTATTAAAATGTTATTTTTTTATTTATTACTTTCCCCTGTGGTGATGGCCTGTTTAGTTCCAGATAACTGCCTTCTATCTTTTGGGTGTATGAAAGACCCCTGGACCTGAAATACTGCCCTCTAATGCCAAAAAGAAAAAGTGGTTCCCGAGTGTTACGTCCCGGGACTGGCTCAAGATGAATTAAATGTAGTGTGCACCCAAAAAACACAGGCAGGAGAGGAATCAAAACTTACACACACA
>JBBIGA010000022.1:3655681-3673133 GCA_037576975.1 Alestes dentex | reverse complement strand
ATCTTAAATGTATACAGTAATTCTTGATAAGAACTATATCTTTTTGACTTAACCTGACTTAATTCTGTGTCCACACCTGACAAGCGTCCTCACATTATTTGAAATAGACCTATGGTGCTGCCTAATGCACCATATCAGGACACATCTCTTAATCACTGAATTCAAGTGGTTCCTTACTTCTAGTGAAGGACAATCTTAATGCTCCAGCAGACCAAGAAATCCTGGACACCAGGCTTCCAACTTCGTGGACCCAGTTTGGGGAACAACCTTTTCTGTTCCAGCATGACTGTGTCCCATAAAACAACCAAAAGTCAATATACACACAGTTGTAGACATGGTATACATGTATAAACACGTGTGTCTGTGTGTGTTTGTGCATATCTTTCAAGTGTATATTTATTTTGAAGCAGGCCGACGACATACATATTGACTTTTGATTGTTTAATGAGCCTCAGTGTGTACTCAAATTTTTGATATTAATATATCAATAATTGCAATTTACACTGTGGTTCGTACAATAGCCCAAACCAGGGGCGCCGGAAGCATTTTTAATGTGGGGGGGACGCATCGGTCTATGCATCCCCGGGAGTTGGGGGGGGGGGGGTGATTGGTGTGCGCATGCAAAATCTCTGTCATTGTCCAGGAAACCAAAAATGGGGGTGTCGAAAAGAATGATTTTAAAAGGGAGAGATAAAAACTAGATAAAAACTACAGTAAAACTCAATCAAATATTTTAAAAATGTGATGCATGAGTATAAAGTCAAAGAGCCCCAGTTTAAATCAATGTTTATTTTACTTAAAGGAGTTACAATACTGCCAAGTACATAGTGTTCTGAACCTACTGCAAAATTGGAAGACTACATCCCCTATTAAAATGTCCAGTGACCCCATCCCACAAAAAAAATAAAACCAATTTTTAAAAACTGTTTTAAGAAGGTTGGATAGTGACTATGAGGAACTATCCACCCCTTAATTTCAGGGACACTTGAGAGTTTTGATGTAAACCTTACAGACAGCATAGAAGAGCATCGGTAAAACAAAATGTTGCTATAGGTAACAAAATATATATTCAGGTCCAGTTTTCACACACAAAGACTAAAACACGATGCATTCAGGTTTGGTGCAGAGATGCTGAAGAGGTGAAGGGTAACTACATCTGCCACAGTGTGGAATCAGATACCATTTTACTTCTTTTACAGAGGTTTGTGTCCAAAAACATACATCCCTTTTACAGAAATAGCCTCTAAGTAGCAAAAGAATGTGACCCAATACTAGCGACTATCTCTGTAGTTTAAGACTTGTCTATTTGACTTTGATGTATATATGGTTTATATATTCTAGCGACGTATCAACCCAAGTACATTTTGGAAAAATATTAGTTCCCTTCTTCGGCAAATAAATATATTAGTTAGATCAAATGTGTCTCGTGAAACATTTAAAATGACTACAAACCACTGTTCACCTTTCGTGAGACCACCAAAGCATAGCACTCCAGTGGCACTTCGTTTTTGAAAAATGAGCCATTGAATTCCACTAACTTACATTTATGCTGTCCATTAAACATGGCTGTTTAACGGTTAGTGATTCGAAAAATGCAGACGCTTTTCTCAACTGGCGCACACATGAAAAGAAACACAAGGTGTGTATGGGGATTTATTCATTAATTTTTCTTTTCTTTTTTTCCTTGAGGTTAGGGATCGTTGCACTTGTCTATGCTTCCAACTCGAGACCTAGACCCAGCTTGTGACCACCAGCATTAATGTTCTTCCCATCCAGCAGAGCAGAGAGGGTCAGCTTAATACCTAAACCAAAACAGACATGTAGATAATTCTCATTCCAGGTAATAAAAGGATTATTAGCATATGCTTATATTATTCCCAAGTAAGTACCATCAGGATTCAAGAATTGAAGAGCAAATTTCCAAAACTCACTCAGTCCAAAAGCATTTTTTTTCTTCCCCGGAAAATCACATTTTACTTGTTTGACCTATTGGAAAGCAATTCTTACAGGAATTTTTTTTTTTTTTTATTGAAATTTTACAGTTACTTGTCATTTTTCAAAGCCTGTTTCTATAGTGCAACTCCTGCACATTTTAGTACGGGCAAATTTATTTACAAAATATAATGAAAACTATTTTTAAGGAAATCGAAATTCAATATCACAAAATGATGTACAAGTTTAATATTTAAATACTACTACATGACAGCATAGAGTCAAGGACAGCTAACTGCATAAAAATTGTAAACATACTTCTGTCTACCGGTTCTGGACTGTGTGAGTGGAGTTTTGGAAATTCACCTAATCTTGTACATGTATTATGCAAGGACTGAGTGAGTTTTGGTCGGTTATACTACTGCACATAAAGAGGTAATATCAAAATATGCCAATAGTAGTGTTACCTAAAAAAAAAAAAAGTCACAAAAAATTGACTTTTTGGAAAAACAGTGAGTTTTGGAAATGTGCTCTTCAATTTGTCTGCAGCAGAACACACATGGAACACCCTGAGTACTATCCTACTCGCAAGTTATCAGTAGAGTACAGGACAGATAACATAAATAGATCATTCAGATTTAAAGAAAATACATTTGTCCAAACTACTGAACTGTTCATCCCAACGCTGGTCAAGGAAAACAAGGGTTGGAAAACACTACTATAGAAAGAAAATGGAAAAAATGGAAACTTTCTGACATTAATGTCTCCAACACTACCAGCTGCATTACCCACACTGGAAGATTTAGTGCTTTAAAAGTATTTTATGCATACCTGGCTTCAGGGTCTGAGTGTATCCCAGGCCAACAAGGCTGGAGTTGTTCACTTTGGCCTGTCGGGCAGATACAAAATATTATTTAACAGTAAACTCACCATGCATAACATTTGCACATCAAGGTACCACAGTATGGGTTAAGAAGTGCTCTTCAAGAGGAACCTTAATCCGGGCCACATTAAAAGGGCAGACAGTGGCACAGTCACTGCACAGCCAATGAGAGGGCTTAATGACAGCACAGACACAACATACCGAAAACGAGGCATCTTTGTCAATCTGGTACTTGGCAGCGATGCCAAAGCGGGTGTTGCTGTTGCCAGCAGTCCAGGCCAAATTGACTGCTGTTTCCAGTTTATCATTCACTTTCTGGTAGATGGATCCACCAAATTCAGTTCCATCGTTCCTGTGGTTGAAACAAATAAAAGACAACTATCCATCATGGCAGAAATGGTCTGGCATATCGAAGGCTGTCTATACTCAAACCTCTACCAAAAAAAAAAAAAAAAAAGCTAAAACGTATATTTTTATATTCTAAACATCTAATTCCAACATTTTTAAAAACTGCAACCAAGCAAGCGGTCAGATGCTGCCCGTCTCAGCAGGAAACAAATACCGTTAGCACTCTCCGCCCTGGCCACAAAGCCCCTACAAATCCAATTCAACAGACTGGGAATAAAAGTGGACAAAAATAACCCGCCATTCATTGCAAGCCAGACAGCGTGAGGTGCTGTGGAGAGAGCACAAGCACAGCACTATGCTATGTTCAGTCTTACTTTTCGCAATGCGTGGCACATGCTGCAAATCACGCTGTGTTTATTAGCCATATCCTTTAGGTTTATAAACAGACACGTTAGTGCACAATGCTAGTGTGTCTTTTTGTCTAGGGCAAGCGGTTGGTGCCACTACAGCTATCCTCAGAAAGCTGAAGGCTCTCAAAGAATATAACTGGGTACGAAGGTTGCTCTCAATTTCTGGACTCCACCACCATTCAGGAGCACAACTTGATGTATTTAATGGCATTTCAATACGCTTTCCCTCAGCATCAACATGTCTAGAAAGCTGAAGAATCATTAAAAAATTATATTAAGAACAAGCATAGAGAGCCAGTAAGCAACAATACAGTGGCATAAACTGTATACTATAGCATTATTTTGTTTAGTTAATTCAATGTTAAACTTAGTCCTCCTGGTCCTAAATGTCCTTGAATAGGTTATTTTTGCAAATGCTGAATAAATGAATGTTCCCAAACATTTTAACAATGAGAAAAATTGCACAGCTTACGAATCATAACCCGACAGGTTTGTACACTTCTATTGTTTATTGGCAGGTGGCAAAAAGAAAATTCACTACCGACCAACAGGATGGACTGAATGCATCATTTTGTCCTAACTGGATTTTATGAGACATTTTCTAAATTGGTAGACATTTGTTGAGTTGCTGTAAACTTGCAGACAGCTCTGAAACAGATCACATTATTTTCCCTAACCGTTTTTCTCAGCAGTCAATAACAAAACACACAAAAGACAATCCATAGATATCATTCAGTTACATGATGTTACAGTTAAAATACTGGATTTTCATCAGGTTACAAAGCTCCACTTCTGCTCACTGCCCAGATAACAAACGATCCACTACCCTGTAGGGGTCCACGGTCCTAAACTGAGCCATTAGCGGGAAAAAGCAACTTACACGTTTGTATGGAGTTGAAATTCTTCAGTTTTGTATCCTACAGCGAAGTTGCTCTGGGTGACTCTGTTCTTTCCAGCCTCAAATGTCGTCTGGTAGCCAGCAAGCCATCCCTCATAGCCCACCACGATGGCACCATGCACCGCAGTTCCATTTATGTCATAGTCTACATCGCAGCCGAGGTTAATATGCTCCCGCTTGTAGCCAGACTTAATTTTGCCACTCTTCTTCCTTTGTAGAAAAATCAAGCAACTGTTACTGCCAACCCATAAGTACAGTAGTCAAACAGAAGTCAAAAACTTGGTAATTTCAGGGAATGGGGAAGGGCTTTGGATTTATTTACGTGTTTCTGAAATAGCTAATATTAAGCTGACATTTGCAAAATTCCAAAATTGGTAGTCCTGCCACTAACCATACATTTCAACACACAATGTGGAAGACATACCCCGTGTTTGGAGAAAAGGAGGAATCAATAGTGAGCTTCAACCCTTTCACCAGCTAGAGGGAACAAAATGACAAACCTATCAAACCACGTAACACTAAAAATGTCATTAGAGATGGCACTGATACAATACTGAGTATCAGGCCAGTATCAGCAGAAAGAACTGAATGTGACATTGGTGGGAAAATAATGAAAATGTTACAGTTTTGTCAAACAAAGCACAGAATTGCTTACTGTACCACAAAAATGCAAATATCAGTAAGTTCATGGTAACACGATACAATTTTATTCAATGCTGAATGTCTTGCCTTTTTATTCATTCAAATTCAATGCATTTCAAGACCTTTTTAAGACCTCAAAAGTGGCGAAATCATTTATTTGATTGAAAGGTGATTCATTCTTCTTTTGGTACACAAAATGTAACTTTTCCTTTCTTTTGTTCAGTGCTGAGAACATGGTCAATTTAAACATTACCAAATCGTAATAGTTCATGCATTTTAACTAGCTTGATAATAAAAGTCCTCAAACCGGCATGTTCCACGCCAAAATGCTTGACAAAGCTTGATAACTTTTTAACGAAAGACACAAACAGGTGAAATGACAAAGACCAAAGTTGTTAAAAACCCACTGCGCCCCCACGTTTTTGTAACATGACCCAGACTCCTGAAAATATGTTGGTCTAGGTCCACCAACTCCCCTCTTTTGTCCTTGCATCCTTTTCTCTTTGAGCTGGATTTAGGGATGAGATCTGCCATCTGTATTCTCAGCCTTCTCTACACAGATGTCTGCGTACTTTTCTTAAGTTTCTGCTTGAGCTTCTTTACTTGTGTATCTTCTGAAACTCATCTTCTGCCCTCTTTCTCTTGCCCAACTGTTCTGTCTTCCTTTTTCCCCCTCTTCTCTCCTTTTCCAAGTGGACCCTTAACCACCTCCAATTTCCTGCCGGCACCAACCACCCTCTAAACTCTTCTTCCTCCAAACATTTTTCATTTAACATGCACCTCTCCATCATATTTCCATCTAGCTGAGGACGAAAATGTGATATGCAGCCAGGCATCAACATAATATTATTGTAGCACTTTTGGTCAATATCAATTTATGACATTGACTTCCCAGATTTTATTTTGAGGAGTTATTTTTTTTTAAGGAGCAGCAGAAACCCTGCATTATGGAAGGATTTATCCCAACTGGACACAGGTATGTTCCAAATCCAGGCTTCAAGCTGGCCACCACTAAAGTTAGTTTTTTGAGATTATTTAACAACTCAAGTATGTGATAATTTAGGCACACAGTTTACATGATGCTTACTGCTGTTACATGTTGGCCACATAAGCCTTTACTCTAGTAGGAGAACTGGCAAGGGTCCTCTCACCTGGTCCTCCAGGGTGATTTCCGTGCCCAGGGTGTTGTCAGTGTTCCACTTTTCAGTGAAGGTCAGGCCATGTTCAGCCCACTTATATTTGGTCTCCAGTGACCCTGACACCTTGCTGGTCTCTGTGTTGGCAGATCCTGTGCTTTTGAATTCCTGTGGTCAGACAACAGCAAATGTTCAGAGCACCACATGTGTAAACAATTCAGAAATGCCTTAATGACCTCTAATTCTCACAGACTTAAAATGATAAAACAACTTGTTATTCCGTGAACCAAATCTCAAAGGCTTGCACTGCAACAGCTGCTCTCTGTGACAGTTATATTAATGACGGCACTTCAGACTTGTTAGCTGAGTGATAATGACCCTTCACTAGTAGCAGCAGTGTTGTTCAGTAGTACATCAGCTTCTGTCATCACTGTCCAGCTGAGACTTCCATGAAGTGTGTTTAATATATTTAAATCAAGCACTGCTGGTCACTATTAGAAGGTCCTACAGTTGATTTAACATTAGATTTTACAGTGATTTTCCAGATATTACAATAGTTTCACAGATCCATCAAAACCCATTGTACTGTATCTGTTAGTCACTTTTTTGAGCCAGTTAGTTCATAATTTGTGTTGAAAAAGTGTGTAACTGATTTCTAACTATTACTACACAATTTAAATTATGACAAAACAAGACTAATACAACTGGTATTTAAGGGCATATATGCTGATGAGGGATCTTTAAAACATTAATCTTCCTTTGGTAGCCTTTTGGAAGTAGATAACCTTGTCAAAATAATATATTTTTCATACATCTTCTCATTCTTTAAAATACAATTTCAGTACATTCTCTGCCTGATGACATGTTTTTACACTTACCAGTCCATTTTCTGACTTTGTTTTAACATCCAGCTTGAAAAGACCAAAGCCTTAATAAAAATCAAAGCAATAAATTAGTTTGAAGCAATAGTTACATATTGCTGCACTATGTGTTACAACTTCAGTATCAAAGTCCATGCAGCTGCAAAATACATTGGGCAACCACACCCCACCCAGTACTGTTTGTTTAGAAACCTACCTTGGATAAGCCAGTTAGCCTAAATAAAGCATCTCACATCAGGAGATGAACATCCTCATTGTTTTTCTCCCTCTCCCTACAATACATTGTGTTTTAGCGCACATAGTTCATGACAGCGAGGACACTGATCGTTATTCCCAATGCAATTATTCTCAATGAAAACAGAGAAAAAAAGCAGCTGTACAAAATTGTGCTTTTCTTATGAATGAAACAGTAAATCAAGGAGAAAAAATACGCAATTGGTTGTTTTGTACGAGCTGATTTGCATATTACTCACCATACAGTAATTGGATTTCGACCTGACTAGCCGCAGACGCATTTAGCTGCCAAGCGTAAACGCATGTGGTTTCAGGTTACAATCCAGATATGCGTAAACGGGGTCTCGGTTTCCAGATTATGCAAAACTGCATGGATTTTTTTTTTTTTTTTTCATTTAAAATATTTAGCAGTGAGACTGCAAGCAGCTAACCCCAAACTGAAGTGTTCCTTACCCTTATTAAAAACATCCCTAGTTTAAGAAGTGCAGGAATTCTCTAGTTAAACTCCTTCACAGAGAAAAACAATGCATTTAAGAAGAGTTTATTGACTTCACATTTAACATCATTCATGAATCAGACATGAATATCAGTTTGTAATTACAGTCTGCCACTAAAAATCTGCACCACTGTGTCTGGAACCCCAACCCTGTACCCAAATGCAGAGAACTTGGAACACTGATAAATGACCAGTCCCTTTTACACACCATTGATCTGCAAAATCCCACAGTGCATGGGGGTTGGGTTTTTTATTAACGCGAGCAGTAGCATTTTACACCCTATCCATTTCCGCCTGAAAATCAAATGCTCTAGAAAATCAGCTACCACTTAAGTAAATGAACTGAAATCAATTCTTACCGTATCCCTTAGTGAAGACGTCCTTGGCGGACTTTCCCAGGTCGGTGTATGTCGGGGGGACAGCCATTATCTGCAAAACACAGCATTACGTTCACAGAGCAGCACTGTGGAATGTGTGCCCTTAAAACAACCAGCGGATTAAGAAGACAAGTCATGGTCACAGGGCGCATCAGAGGAATGGACGTTTAAAAATGAATCATTTGGACTAGTTCCATCCTGACAAATGTGTTGGAGGAAAACTGCATCATCTTGATGTAAAAGACACCATATGACTGCCTGCTTACACTACAACAACCATCAGCCACTGTCACACAATAGAGAACCTCATTCTCAGCACGTAACACCATGCAATCAGTTCTTGTCGGCAAACAGGTTTTAACAGCTCATCCAGCCAGAAGCAAAAGATGAATCACTACTACTCAGAGCAGGAAAGGACTCGGTTGAGTGAAAACACACGGAACTGGTAGAAAATACTAACAGTTCCCGAGGACCAGGAAGCTCCAATGTCACACACGTGATTCAGGCAGACAACCTAGACCCCCTATAGAGCCTATAATACTACCTAATCTTTCACTTAAAGCACAAGCCACCCATTCAGGAACCTTCTGTCCACTTTCAGTGTAAAAATTCACTTCAGATTTAGTCTTTAGGTGTATCCGCCCTTCACTGACCTTGTGGCTCCACCTAACCTGGCCCAGCACTATGATAACTTCAGCAGCCTCATTTATACTGACTCTTTGTACATTCCCATCCCTTTTTATGTTGCTTTGAGGCGTATTTTTATACATTAAATCCAAAGAAACCCTACAGCACGAGCCTTTTTCAGTTTAGTCATGGTTAAACTAGATATGGTCCATATCTAACAAAGGTTTAGCATTAGGCTCTAAAATTCGAGAGGGTGTGTTTCAGGGCTTGACTCAAATGTCAAGGTTACACCTTCTAACCAAAGAATCAGAGGCAATGAATGGATGGAACTAGTCTGAGTGGAATATCAGGGTGAAAAGCAAGCTCCAAGAGACCCGAGATATCAACCACACATTGCACCAAAATGACATGCCAGACCTGCTGGTCAGGTTCAAAGCACAGATGTGATCACGAGAAAATCAGCAGCTGATGCAATCAACATTCCCAATGATCTTACTTTATGCTCCTACGGTCCTAATTTTTAATTTCTACCGATCCAATTTCTCCCTTTGTTTCGAGTGGTTTTAGGTGTACACCAGTCAGAAGGTCCAAGATGTTCTTTGGAGCATGCATCCAGCACCTTAGCCTACAAGCAAGTTAGCTTCCCTAGCAGCAGTGAATCGTCGCTGAAAACTAATATTTTTGGCTCTTTAGGGGGTTCTTTCAGTCTTTTCAGATGCAAAACGTGCTGGAAACTACAAACCACTTAGTGAAGCCTGACCACACAGCTCTGATACCCCACCAAACACCAAGGATTACAAGCTAGCAGGCCGTGGAGGAACTATCTGAGCTCTGCACTGCATCATCACACCAGCTCCAGCATCTCCACACTACTGAACCTCCAGCTCAAGCATAAAACAAACAGTTAGTGTGAACAAAAGTCAGTGTGCATTCTTCTAATTGCACCTTACGAGAGATAAAGGTCATAAATTCCAAGATACCTCAGCAACAGCTTCTCAGTTCAGCCCGGGGAGGTCTCTCAATCGACTGGATGAAGGGAGGAGATGAGGAGGACGCGTTACGCCACATGCGTAAAAACACAATCCGAGCTACGCATCTTGCGCGGCGCATGCGCCGTTTTGTTCAACTCTCGTGGAAATTTTTTTACATCGGCATGATGTTTTTGACCTCTAGGTTGGAGTTTTATAATAACGACATATAAGCTCTTTTCATAATGATATATAGGCTTTTATAATATCATAATGATATATAGTAATGAGCCTATCATAATGAGCCTTCAAACTGATACATAGGCTCTATTGATAATATATAGGCCATTTTCATAATGATGTATAGGCCCTGTACATAATGATGTACAGGCTCTGTTCGCAATGATATATAGGCTTTTCCCATAATATATATACACTCTTTTCTTAATGATATATCCACTCTTTTCACGATGTATTGGCTCTTCTCATAATGATGTATAGGCTCTGTTCGTAATTATATATAGGCTCTTACTTATATATAGGCTCTTATAATATCATAATGATATATCTAATCAGCCTGTCATAGTAAGCCTTCAAACTGATATATAGGCTCTATTCATACTGATGTAAAGGTTCTTCTCATAAATTTATATGGGCTCTTTTCATAATGATCTGTAAGCTCTTTTCATAATGACATATAGGCTCTTCTCATAATTATATATAGGCTCTTTTCATAATGATATATAAGCTCTTTTCATAATGATATAAGTTCTTTTCATGGTATATAGGCTCTTCTCTTAATGATGGATAGGCTCTGTTTCTAATGCTCTCATGCTCTTTACATAATGACATATAAACTATTTTCATTATGATATATGGGCTCTTCCCATAATGATCTATATAGGCTCTTTTCATAATGACAAATAGGCTCTTTTAATAACGACATATAGGCTCTTCTCATAATTATATACAGGCTCTTCTCATAATGATATATAAAGTAAAGTGGCCCCTTATAGCCACACATGAACACATCATAGCACAGCACACAGTGTGAACAGTGTGAAATTCTTTCTCTGTATTTAACCCATTTACCAAGTGAAGCAGTGGGCTGCCACCAACTGGGGCCGCCCGGGGAGCAGTGTGTGGGGATGGTACCTTCCTCAAGGGTATGTCAGTGATGACACAGCAGTGCTGGGATTCGAGCCCACAACCTTCTGATTGCAGGGGCAACTCCCTAACCTAGTTGCCCCAATTTAGGCTTAATGACGTATAGTCATTTCATAATGATATATAGGCTCTTTTCATAATGATATATGGCCTCTTTTATACATGCTCTGTTCACAATGATATATAGGCTCTTCTCACAATTATATATAGGCTCTTTTCATAAGGATACATAGGTTCCATTCATATATAAGCTCTTTTCATAATGATAAATCAGCTTTTTCATAATGATATATTGGCTCTGTTCATAACGATATACAGACTATTTTCACAGTGATACATAAGCTCCGTCCATGCGTTTTATCCATGCTGTTATTTGTGATGCCAGCACTGTTTTTACACAATTCCTGGCGTAATCCTAAATGGATCCATACCTTCTACATAACCTTCTGATCAAAATTCTGCTCACAGCAGAGCACCTCCTCTGACTCTTTTCATTCATCCTGCTGCGTCTTACCACTGATCCATGGAGGGGGGAGGTAATAATGGCCCATGCAACAATATGTCAAACAAGTAGCTGTTTGCTATTCAGCCATACTGGACAACCAATGCACTGTACAGGACTCAAATTGCACACATATTCTGAATTCAGAATTCAGAAATGACAAATGCTCACAATTGCTCTTGTGTTATTAAGAGTACCTAATGGTAGCCACCACATAGTTCTAATGGAATTCTACGACAATAGTACAAAAATGGTGAAGACAGCAAGCTTGCACAAAATGACACAGCATGATTAAAGTTTGGAAATGATACTTTTGGAAATGGTGTCACTACGTCAAAATCTAGGTGTTCTTTTCCAAACTTGTGGGAACCTTCTTTATAATTTGTTAATTCTTGACGTCATTGACGTTACTCAGTTACTCATCATCTCGAAACTGGACTGCTGTAACTTGCTTCTAGCTGGCCTTCCCCCGAAAACCACCAGGCCTCTACAGCTGATTCAGAATGCCACAGCAGATCTGATCTCCAATACACCAAAATTCTTACACACCACTCCACTACTACAGACCCATAACTGACTTCCTGTGGTGCTCACAGATTTGAAACTTGAACTCTTGTCTACAAAGCAAAAATGGTCCAGCTCTGTCTTACATATCAGCACTGATCAGACCATGGGCCAGAGCTCGCTTTCTTAGACCATCAAGCACAGCCTGATCTCTTCTCAAAAGTAGTAGAAGTACATGAAGGCTTTTCTCAGCTTTTGCACAGAAATTGTGTAATGAACTTCTTTTGAACCTCAGAACTGCTGAGAACCTCACTGAAGACCAGACCTCTTCACTGAGCACAATATGTTGTTGCCATAAACGAACTTAACTATGACAAACTTCACTAAAAACTGTCTTCTGTGAGTGTGTCATCTAGTGAAGTGCCAATTCCATTTCTGGTAGAATGTATTTGCAGCTCTTAATTTTAAGTCTAGGCGTAGTGTGAGGGACATGTTTTCTTGTGGGCTATAGATGCACATCACTCTGTACAGGAGCATCTGCAAACTGCTGTAATTGTAAATCTAAAGCATTTATTATAATGAAATATTGTTCTTATTCATCACTCTACTTGTTTTTAGCCTGGACCCTTCCTTAAGGTTTGAATCAACGAAACAGAAGGTGACAGGATGTGCGCAATAAAATTACTCATTATTTTCACATTTGATGGTTTAACTCCTGATGGCCATCTTGCTCCCCAGAGAATGGTGATCATGGTTAAAGGCCTGAATAAGAAATAGATTCTGGTGGAAAAAGACAGAATTTTTTTTTGATTATTCCTCTAATTAAACACTTTCTTTAAAACTGTCAGCATGTGAGTTGAACCATGTGTGTTTGAGCATCACTAAGCTATGTTGGACACCCGTCCTCCAGGGGGCCCCCCTGACATAAATAAGGCTCTATATTTAAAAAACTGAATCAAAGAACCACCGTCAGTCAAAGATGCAGTAATATCAGTCCTCCAAAGTTGCACATAATAGCACAGTCCTCAATTATGCAGTTTGCGCTTATGTTGTAGGTACTTACAGTGAGCCCTAGTCACCAACAAAAGATTTGCTAATCTACACTTTTAACATGGTTTCACAGCCAGAGAACCTAACAAATAAATAATTGTACCTGGGTGAAGAGTATCCCCACATCTTTTTGTGAGGGAATGAGGGAAATTGCTGTTGCTAGAAGCAAGCAAATCAAATTGCACATTTTTTACAACATTTTTACTGAACTTTGAAGACAAATTTGTACAAAATTATTGCAAACTGTCTTTAATCTGGCCTTGGCAAACTAACTGGAGAAAGACAAAACTAGTTCATGAAAGTTGGGCATATAAGCTGCTATTGATTGTGACTCTTACTTCGTTTTTTACGAGGTGGTTGATTCCGTGGAGCACCCTTTTTATTAAATTCACTGGAGTTACCATAAGTTATGATAAGAGAAGATAAACTGCACATTTATAAGTCACAGAGGTGTTTATTTTCATTTCAGCCATATACACAGTGCAACACAAAAAAACAAAAATAGAACAACACAAAGAACAAAAACAGAACACCACAAGACTACACAAGTGCAGGCAGAAAAGCGCAGTTGCCTCACACTCTTCTGTCCAAGATAGCCGAAGGTCCATTGTGTGTGGAGTTTGCCTGTTCTCACTGTGAACAGACTCAAAAACTGAGTAGTCTCAACTTTCTGGAAATGTCCACAGATTTTTCAAACTGTATCTTGATGGCAGGGACTTTTTTTTGTTGTACTTTGCATCTATAAATCTGAGTGAATCTGCCTGACATGTGGGGTCCCACAAGATTCAATTATTGCACCACTTCTCTTTAATCTTTACATGCTCTTTACAGCTATGTAGATTTACATCACCTGTTTCCCTGATGACTACAATCTGATAGACTGTTTGTGCAAATGCGCTGAGATTACTGATAACTGGACATGTCATAATTTCCTCCAGCTGAACAAGGACAAAACAGATGTGATCATATTTGGCCCAAATGCAAAAAAGGTTTATCTGCATAACCCAGTTCTGAGGGTTTAAATTCCAACGCACAAGTTAAAAAAAACTAACTTTGGGGTCTGAACTCCCTCAGAATTCACACTTTAAAAGCCATATTAAATCTATGACAAAGACTGTTTTTATAACCTGAAAAACATGTTTAAAAAATCATAGATTTAATGACTGTAGAAGTCTAAATTATTGTAATGGCATTCAAAAAGCCATTATACACTTGAAGGTTCTTCAAAGTGTTGCTGCCATAGTATGAACATGGAGAAAGAGGTATGAACACATTTCTCACCACTCAAATCACTGCGCCTCCCCACTGACCCCCACCCCTAAGCTGTTTTCTTTTCTTTCAGGGTTTACTCAGCTTTTTCATTATTTTATTCATATAATCAGCTTGCAGGGTAATTAGGAAGGTAAAGATGAAAGTAGTAACAAGATAAACAGTTTAGAAGGGTGTTGAGAAGGTGAAATCGTTTTTCAATCCCCACCACTAGGTGATGCAATAGCTCTTAACTGTTGTAGACATTTTTATTTTCTTTAAATCTGTGGAGGGTTCTTGCCAGTTACTTTACCGCTCTTTTTTTCTGTAGAGCTGAGAATTATATTATTTGAAGCAGCAGATGAAAGCTTACTGTTTTCAAGAGAAGGCTATATTCCCCATGTTTGGTTCTTTGCATGTTGTGTGTACACACTGTGGGAATTTAAAGGTATTTTAAAGATTTTCTGTCCAGGACATTGGTACAGGTACATTAAAGATTTGCTAATTATATTTTAATGGCTGATGCAGAAATTATAGGCCATTATTAATTTTTAATTATAAATCTAAATTAAATTACACTTCTCATCAGTGCTGTATATGTATATAACTCATCTTTGGAAATATGTTATTTATTGCACCCGAGAGAAAAAAATGTACATATCCTAATGCACTGATTATTTTAGAATGGGATCTAAGTATACAGGAAATACTGAAATTTAAGTATAAGAAATATTGAAATTTGGTAAATGGAATTTTTGTGATAAATTTGGTAGTAATTTTAACAGATAAAACTGTTACATCTATCAACCAGGGACAATTGTTACTACATTGAAACAAAATTATATATTCCAAAACAAATTATATAACATAACAAATGTAAGCAGGACGAGTGTAGCACTCACAAATGCCTCCCAGTCAGGAACAGTCACCAAAACAACATCCATCCACCATTTTAATGGATTTCTCTTCACCTGTATAAAAAAGGATTAATAAGAGTAGAGTTTACTAAAATGTTTTCTTTGTAAAATTATGTACTGGGGTTTCCAGTTTTTATTTATTTTTTTAAAGCAGCAGAACAGTCATCCATCCGTCCATTATCTTAAACACTTACCCTTAACCTGGGTTGTGGGGGGTGCTTGAGCCCATCCCGGCAGTCACTGGGTAAAAAGCAGAGAAGCACCCTGGACAGGTCTCCAGTCAAGCACATTTACACACACACATACACCAAGGGGCTATTTAGCATCTCCAATTTTCTTGACATGCATGTCTTTGGACTGTGGGAGGAAACCGGAGTACCTGGAGAAAACCCATCCAGGCATGGGGAGAACATGTAAACTCCACACAGAAAGGACCATTGGTCGCCCAGCCAGGAATTGAATCTTGGACCTTCTTGCTGTGAGGCAACAGCACTGACAGCAAAACTTTAAAAGAAAATTAAAACTTCAGTTAATTATAGTTTCTTATAGGTATTTTAAAGATTAGAATTTTGATTAATTTTAGTTAATAATAGGTATTATTATTATTATTATTATTATTATTATTATTATTATTATTATTCTACCACTACTACCACCACTGCTTACTATTGCTGAGCTGTGTCTACTTCAAACATTGCATCAGTTTCTGTGCTATCTTAGACAAACATTTATTTAAACTGTAAAATGACTGCGGATCCAATGACAAAAAGTTCACTTTCCCACTCTTTCTTCAAGAGAATAGGGCCATAAGGAATGTTAAAGTGATTCAAACGTGTCTTTGTTTTTTGGACCAAAAACATGCTGAAATTCACTGAAGTGAATAAAGAGCTTCCCCTGAAATGCTCCTTTCATGCCTCAACTGCTCATTTATGGTCTCATAAACCTGGGGGAACCTGAATTCTACCAGAGCAATGTTACTATCTGAGTGATCTTACAGAGGGTTTTAACACCCATTTAAGGTGCAAACTGCAAACAAGTTATGTACTAAAAAGGCACACATGTTTAGAAGCACAATTTTGGGAGTAGGCACATCTTTGAGCAGTGAAATAGTGTATTTAAAATGTAGGGATGGTTTCTGGAAATTGGCAGAGTCCATGGTATAAAAAAATTTAACGCATCGATGGAAAGCCCTCAGTATATCAGGTTTGTGATTTTAGGTCAAAGACTTTCTTTTAACTGTTTATTGTTCATTCTAATGTTTCAGATGAAATGTTTGTTTTTAACCAAGATTTGACAGAGCCTGTGGAAGCTTTTCATTACTGGCTTTACCTTACAGGGCATGTGAAATTTTACTTTATGATGTGCATTTTTCTTTTTATACTAAATCCATGATGACTGTGGCCAGAAAGTTTAAGTTTGGTCTTAAATAACCATGGCACTTACTTCCAGGCAAACTATCTTACCTGACAAATATTTTTTTTACCCGTTCAATCATTTTTTCAGTACTACAACATGGTGAACAGCTGGTACAAGGTATTTTTTGTCATTGTGAAGTTTGATTAGCATTTTATGTCACAATTCCCTTAATAATAAAGGTATCAAAAAGGTTGAAGTCATGTGAGGAACTTTTTGTCCTTTTTAAAGAAAGTTTAAAAAACTTAAAGCAAAAGATCTGAAAAGAAGATTCTTTAAACCTTCACAAGGATCTCACAGTTACAAATGCATTTTTCAGACATTATTCTTCGCCAAGTCAAAGGTGTTTTATGGTAGCATCACACAAAGAACTCCTTCTGGCATCATAACTCAAAATGCTTCAGTTTGTTCCTCTGCATTCTCCTGGGAACCCTTCTAAATAGTATGCTGCAATTTTCATTTCATTTTCATGTCATTAAATTTGGGAAGAAAGGATTACCGCAAAATGCAACCAATTTTCCTAAAATTAACTCTAGTCTGGAAATCTATATAATGTCTTCTTGATCCCTCATCTCCATCTTTTTTATGGATAATCTTCCTCTCTCTCTCTCTCACTAGCAAATGAACCTTCAGAGATGCTGATTTTTCTCATTATTGCTCTAACAGAGGTCTTATGAATTTCTAAAATTTGATTTGTGGAGATCAACAGTGATTTTCGTCATTTTTGTTAATTCTTTAACCTTCAATCAAGCTGAGTGACGGTAAATGTATTTTTTATGAATGTTATTTCAAAAAATAAATAAATAAAAAAATTATATA
>JBBIGA010000022.1:3612599-3623316 GCA_037576975.1 Alestes dentex | reverse complement strand
TCTCTCTTTCTCTCTCTCTCTCTCTCTCTCTGTCTCTCTCTCTCTCTCTCTCTCTCTCTCTCTCTCTCTCTCTCTCTATTATCTTCTCAGCCCTGTGAAGAAGTTTGTGTGTCCTGAGAAATGACTGGATTTGGAGAATCCAAATCCTGATTAAAAGTATGTGTCATTGTTTTTTGGTCTGTACTTCAGAATTCTCTGATATTTGAAGATGCTTCCAAAGGGCTCTGATATGGACGATTAGTACACTAAGCTGCAGCTTCTCTGTTGTCGTAGGGAGTGAACATTCTTGTCTTTGTCATGCAGAAAATGGGATTATTTAGATTTTACTAGTATTACTTGGGGATCCCCACATTATTTATGCATTTGCAGAAGAACTGTCCAAGCTGTGCTTGTCCTTCCCCCAATTTATGGGATTCATTACTTCTGAAACTGTGGGTTTTTTCATCCCTAAACCATGCGCCCTTGTCTTGTATTGTGGTGCTGTGTTGACTCTGGCTTGTTCAAGTAACCTTTCGTTTCCATGCTTACAATGCAAGTAACATTGGCTTAGGCAATGTAATCCATCTATAGAAGCTGTGGGCCTTGCGCTCTGCGCCTCTGACAGACAGCGATAAGGAGCGGGTGCAGGATTACTCCCTCTTTAAGAGAAGCATTTTTGTGACCCCTGGGTGATTTGTTTCTGCCAGCAATTTAGTCTTGTCCGACAATGTAGGGCTTTAATGTCACTCAAAACTTCAGATTAGAGAATTAAGTAGGCAGCCAAGTCTACTTAAAGTGTGAGAAGCTGGCCTGCAGTATCTTCTGAATTATTCAAATGACATAGAAGGCTGAGTTTCCCCATTTGTAATCCAGCCATGCAGTTTAAAACGATTATATGAGGTGCCCTGCCTTTGTGGTCTCCAGTAGAAACATAAATGGCTCACACTTTGAAAAGGACAGCCTGGAGTATCAGTATCTGTACATTTAAAAACAAATGATAATAAGCGGCTAGTCTCCTGTACTTTGAAGTGGTTTGATTAAAGAGCCCTCATGAAACAGAACCCTTCGCAAATCTTGAAATGTGTTTGGAAAATTTTCAGAACCTGTAGTAGCTCTCCAGTACTTATAAATACTGATGTTTATTTTTGTTCTAACGAATGGCAGAACGTAGGGCAGAAGAAAGATGAGAGGGGGGAGTCTTTTTTTTTTTTTGGCAGGTGATCTTTGTCATGTCTTTTTAAGATAGTGGTGGTTCCAAAATTGATCCCAGAGACTTTTCATGATCAACAAGTAAAGAACATCTGAAAAAAGGCCTGTGGAGAGTTATAGGAATCCGTATCCATCACTTGGGTTTTCCCGCATGACACCACTGCTCTGTTCCTCATGTTTGCATGCTGAGAGTTTACATGCAGTGGGGGGTGGGATGTGGCACCCAGGTGACTCATTGACAAAGACCGGCCAGCCTAATGGGAGGGGGCTAAATTGCTCTTGTTTACAAAGGCATGCTGGAAGAGCTGTCCCAGCACAGCTGCCGAATTCTCAGGGAGCAGTTAATAAACTACAGGAAGATGATCATTGAGGGGGAGGGTGGCAAGTGAGCAGGTCTAGTCATGCAAATACGCCCACAATTGGTGGTAGTCTGGAGGTTCTAGAGTGTAAAGTATCACAGGAACCTGGACTAACAGTGTTGTTGTTTGCAGCAGGACATGAGCCGAGCTTTCCAAGCCATTCTTGCAAACCACATCGGATATAGGTGTGGTCATTGTTGGGTTTTTCCTGTCTAAAGTGGTTAGATATGTTTCGTTTCACCCCAAACTAGTGTCTAGCCGTCCAGAGATTTGTAATCCTGTTATGTTTCATCTCTGTCTGTTCTTTTCTCAGCTACTGTATCTTCAGCCATCAAAAGACTTTCACTGAGTGAGTCAGTCTGGCATATTTATAAAAATGCAGTAAAAATGAAAGAAAATCCCCCACCTCAAGGTAACCATGGCTCCCTGATCATAACGCATTGATGTCAGCAGAGGCATGATCGGTGACGCATGCCTGTTCCTCAAAGCATAAGCTCTGTGCCATAAAAACGAAAAGTGAAATACCTGAAAATGTCGATATATGAATGTTCAAAGGTTCTCTGAGTCACAGCAGAATGTTTTGCCGCCCTAAATGTAGTGTGCTGGCAGGACATCTGCCTTGAACATGAAGGACTTGGGACACTGCAGAGGACTGACAAAGACATAATGGATGGAGCACAGCTAGTTTGCTTTCACCCAGGTGTGCACAGGTCCCTGCTGCCACGTATGGTAGGTGTCACAGTGACACATCTCAGTAACAACTCCAAAACCAGTTTTGAAAAGAGCGGCAGGGGATGAGGCGAGGAAAAGAGAAGGAGGTGAGAAAGTACTGTTTAGAGGTGTTATGGTCATCCTGGTTACTTTTATCCTCTTTGTAGTGATCACACCTTCTCTGTCTAACCAGTTTGAGTCCTGACTTTTTTTTTTTTGTTCCTGGTTAAACAAGAAATCACTGTCCAAAATATAGTATCCTAAAAAGTTTCAACAGGTCTCTTAAGACATTGTGACATTTTCTACCTCAGCACCCCTATCGAGCATTTAACAACATTTATAACGAACACACTGAGGTCTGGTAAAAACCCTGAGATCAAGTGAATTCTGAACTTGCTTACTTGTCTCATACCATCCATGGCTGTGCCCTCTTTCTGAAAGCGCTGGGTGCTGCTCAGTGTGATCTTCAGAAAGATCTAATCATGCTCCATGATAGGAGAGAGCATTTCGACCAACTACACTTCTGCTGTTAAAGACAAAAACAAACTTTTTTCATAAGAGAGGCTACCAAGACTCGAGACTTGAGATGTTTGCTACATTTGTTGGCATGTTTACCCCCTAGGTCTTACGCAAATGACTATGGCGGATGGAAATTGAGGCTTTTTGGGCCTTTTATCAGATCTTTATGACCTGCTTATGTTTGTTCCTCATCATTTACCACAACACTTGTGTTGAGGATCGCTTAGTACTTTCATCTCTGTCTCTTTAGTTTGACAGTGCCTATTAGGTGGAATTTCATACAATCACATGGATGGTGCTGCCATATTGCCATTAAAAGGATATCTGAGCCACCCCTTAGCACGTTATGTGGGCTGCACATGTCTAGCTTGGTCAAGCTCCTTTCATTAGACCAGCCTGATGATTGTATGTAGCTGTTCCTGAAGTTACGTCATGTGTTGTGTTGCCTTGCGGAGAGTAAAATCTGTCACAAGCCCTTATAAAATCCTCAAGCCCGGTAAGTCATGCTGACGCAGCAGTAAACAAGAAAGCAAGACCGTATTGGGCATTTTTATGCTTCAGCGCTAGCTCTGTGTTAACATGCGAAGCATGCTTTTTGTGCCCTATGTACATGTGTGCTTCCATATGTGTGTGAGCAAGGCTCTTGGGAGCGAACCCAGCTGTGGCAGTCGGCTAGGCCTGTTGGGTAGATGGGTATCAGATGGGAGTGGGATTAGGCTGCTGTGATCACACCCACGTGGGCCTGCCCCATGCGGCTGGGGAGGCTCCAGTGGGTCTGGGCCTGCACTAATTCGGGGTGTGGGGGGCGTTGGCTGACCCCAGCAGCGGGAAGTGGGACAACTTCTCCATATGTCCCATGTAGATCTGTCTTTTTTTTTTTTCTCTCTTTTTCTTTCGTTCTCTTCCCTTTTCTGTATAACCTTACCACACTGCTGCCAGCCCACTTGAAAATCTAGTCCAGTGTGCAGATTGGCTCAACGACTGAATCCATCTTAAAGGGCCCATATCATGGAAAGCCAAATTTTCCATTATTGATTTTATTTTATTTTTTTAAATTGATTTCAAAAGTTTGAATGACTCTGTATACATTGTCAAAATTTCAAAACATACTGTTCGCTCCTCTGTCCAAAGGGACCACACAGTGAAAACAACCCACTTTGCATTTATTATTTCTGTGATATCACAAAAATCAAAACATTTATATGCAGTACATCCATCTATTCAAGCTACACCAGTTCAGCCCCACCCTTTCACAGTGATATGGAGTGTTCTAGCCTGGCATGCATTTCGGATGACACACAATACATTGCACTCATTTAGAACAGAGGTCATTTAAAATCATGTAGAAGTAAATTCTGACCATTTTTGATCCACAAACCCAGGAAATGCAAGCATTTAAATTAAATGAGTTAAATATATTAAATATATGGGCCCTGTGTATTGCTGTGCATTTATTAATGTGTGCTTGTGTTCGCTAGCTTACATTTCAAAATCTGACTTGATGGATCAGCGAACGCCTTTTTTACAGTCATCAGTGAGAAATATGTCGACAGATAATTCTTAGGTAACCTCTGAAATCATCTGTGATGGTAATTCATCTCAGTCCAAAAGAACAATCGTACTGTTTTCCAGACGAAGCTACAACATGAAGTTGTATTGATCTGCATGGAGGGCTTGTTGTGTTCTTTCCTATTACTGGATCCAGTAGAGGGGCTTCAGTGGCTTGTAGGCAGTGTCAAGATTGATGTGTCTGAAAATAATTAGAATAGACTCCACACTTTACAAAACCACATTTGTAGTCCAACGGTCTTTGGCTTACTTCAGCTTCTAAATGCTGCTGAACGTGTGATCGAGTGATGAACTTTGCTTGCAGTTACCCACAGCTTGTCTTATCATTCATTGTCTGCATGGGCTACTGTTTATAGCATGGCAGTACATGAAGGCCAACAACAAATACAAATGCCACCTTTGTGCAGTTTTGAAATCCCACTGCATAATCTGAAGATAAGAGCAGGTGTGAGAAGAAGAGGTGCATTGCTACTGAATGTGGAAGCTTTTGCATCTTACCCCAAACATTTTTACAGTTAATCTGAAAACACACGCTATTTAACACAACTTTGCCACAGAGTGGAGACTCTTCATCTCAATAGATCTGCATGCAGTCAATATATGGCCCTACTGAGCAATCTACCTGAGCACATCCAGTGTGTATTTTTGCAAGAAATGAACTGTTTTTTTTTTTTTTTAAATCATGTTTCATGAACATCCCGACCAGTGTCAAATAATACAGTTGCTGTGGATGTTTCTGTAAACACATACAGACATTCACTTGACTCAGTGTAAAGCACTTTGGTCAAAAATAATGCAAGCCCACCTTTAAGCATGCCCACCTTTTTAAGCCCATTAAGAATTTACTAATTAACTTCTTGTTGTACAGCATGTGATGTATTACGATATGCTGTCCATACCATGCAACCGGGTCGTCTACCTGAGCACATCCAGTACATTTTTCAACTGGAAATGAAATGTTTGGAAAATGCTGGTGGTGTGCCACTACCAAGTCATTCGTCAAAAAGGAGGGGCATCCTACTTCTACTGCTCGCTTTCAAATGTTATGGAATGTGGTTTTCCATGTGGTTTTTGTACCCTTCTGATCGTCCAAGGCCAACTGGAAACCATTTTACTACCATAAATAGAGCTCTACTTGTGGGACCCAGATTTGAGGTCTTTGTAGATTTAAAAAAAGTAATAATAAAAATAGACAAATTTTGGATGGTGAACAGTAAAGCAATTAAAACACTCTCTCACTTCACCTTGGGAGGGCTGCTGATCACCTGTTTGTATTTGCACTGAAGAGGTGAGGGGAGTGAGGGTTTGGTAAAACAACCACTTGGGGAAATCCCCAGAGCATTTTATTTGTACGCTACTTGTGTGTTTGCAGGTTTAATGTAGTGCTTCTAGCCATAGCAGCAAAGTAACTCCCCTTTGGTCGACTGTTTAAGTGTAGTCTGAGTTACTCTGTGTGTGTGTTTGTGTGTGTTTTCATTTCCATTCAGCTGTGATCAGCACACGTATGCACACTGCCTGTATGAGCATTGTGGTAGCTGTGCCGCTGACATACATCTTACATCCTGTGTTCAATGATATCAAGGCCAAGCCTTGCTGCTAGAGTAGAGTGAAGGTGAGGTGTAGTGTGGTTAGAGGAAGAGCAGTCTTGGTGTTTGTGCATGTGTATGTGAGTGTATGTGTGTGAATGCGAGCATGTGTATCTGTGGATTTTTGCAACTGCGCCGTGTTCTCGTACTTGGGAAAGATGGTGAGGGAGAAGGCAAATCTCTCTCTCTCTGTCTGTCTCTCTCTCTCTCTCTCTCTCTCTCTCTCTCTCTCTCTCTCTCTCTCTCTCTCTCTCTCTCTCTCTCTCTCTCGCTGGCTCTTATCTGATGAGTGGAGTGGGGGGCAAACAGTGAGTGAGGCTCAGCGATGGCGGAAGGGAGTCAGCAGTAAACACTGAAGTCTGTAACCACATAAGCACACCTGGCACACCTCACTTTGAACGACTTCAAACAGTCAGAGGCAATCTCATCTGCACCTTTAACCATTTCACACCCACGCTCTCAAGGAACACCCACACACAGCGCTGGTCAACGTCTCTTTTCATTTCTTCTTGCACAATTCCTTCAGTGCCCAGCACTCTCGAGCCAGTCACATCTCTAACCAATCACAATGTGTCAGGAGCTCCTTGACCTGTCACGGTTTCAAATGAGCTCCTGCCAGATATGAATCATTTTTGCCATGAATGACCATTTTCCTACCTAACTTTGTCCCTTACAATGAAACAGTTGGCTTTTTTTACTGGGCCTTTAAGATTATGCAAATAAGCTTCATCCTGATTGGCTGTCATTTGTTGTGTTTCGTTCAAAAAGTAGCAAAAAACTCTTTATAACATGAAATGAAAGGGGCTAAACTATCATAGACTGAACATTTTGTTACAGCACATGACACCATATGAGCATTTATTTATTTTTTTTTAGCTCAGTCAGACTGGACTAGGGACCCTTAAAGGGCCCATATTGGCACCAAAAAAGAATATATACGGTGTTGCACCATGCCAGATTTTTATTAATCAAGGGATCCATGTCAACAAATTAAGGCCGTCTTTTACCATGCAATTCTATTCATGTGTTTGCAATATATTGTTGGTAAACAATATGCCACTTAAACACAGCAGTACTAGTGTTTTGTTAAATGTTGTCTTGTCCTGTTGTGTTGTTAGTCTTGTTTTCTTGCAATCTCTCTTTTGCCCTTTTTGCACTCTGTGTATTTTCTCCTGTGTGCACCTATGTATTATGCAGTCTTGGAGTGTTCTTTTGTTGTTTTTGTGTTGCACCATGGTCCTGGAGGAACATTGTTTTGGTTCACTGTGTACTGTGTAGGTGGCTAAACGATAATAAACCTACTTGAACTGACTTGCCATTATGCAAGCCTAATTGCCAATTGTCAAAGCCAAACTTCCTGTTGCCAAAATGTCATAATCCAATAGATGCAATTAAGTTGCTGGTTTCTAAACCAAAAATGCCAGAAGAAGTGCAAAGTAGCAACAGAAGGAAAGTTCTTCACCCAAGATGATGTGCTGCAGATGGCTCCATGCAAGCTACTAATGTCTGTTTGAATGGACATCATCCAAAGAGACAGCGGGGCTGTGGCTCCCTGTTGTTTTATGGGTGCTTCGCTTCATCTGCTTACAGAATATAAGTGAGATTTACAGTGGCTGTATGAAGACGACTGAGCTCATAGTCCTCTCTGTGGTTACGGCCTCAAAGAAAACAGCAGAACATCATCCCTATCCTCTCCCAGGGCTTTCATTCTCATGTGCCAACAAACAGCCATAACTTAACCACTATTAAACCAAATGTTCATTCAAGTCTGGAAAAGTTTCCTCTCATCGTTAATTAATTCCAAAGCAGGCAACACCTGATTTTCATTATATAAATATTAACGCAATGTTATGTCATTGCAATCCCTACGTGATGAAAGGAAGCAAGGGAGTGATTCTGTTTTTTCTATACGTACTGCATGCCATAGAACAGAAATTGAACTTGGGGATCATGCACCTCATAGAGGCCAGCTTGCCATACAAATGTCATATTATTTGGTAAAAATGTTGTCCAGCTATGAACCAGAAACTACTTTGATACATTCTGTTGGTCTTTTCATCATGAGATGTTTTCAGAGTGTAAAGGGCAGCTGGTGGGTTCAAACTAGATCAAAAAAACAGAGGGGAGGCATCTGAAGCATTACAGTATTTTCAATAAATGTATTTGCAATCAGTGTAACTCCTTGACCACATGCGAGATGCAAGGTCAAGGTGTTCTACATGTGTGTCCAGCTAATTCTCTCTGCTCCAATCTGTGTAGGTGAAATTAGTTCAATTAGCTGCTGAAGACATCTAATAGAGTTTGTGGAGATGTGAGGTTGGATGGCTAAGCTTTGGTTAAACATCGTTGGGTTTATAGCTCTGTTCTGTTGTTGGGTTTGTATGTGTACAGTTGTCAGATCTTGTGGTTTACCATGGAAAAGAGAGAGAGCAGGCAGGGCTCTGTCTGTTACCTGAGAAACAAAGCAACGGTGCTATCAGGGGCAGCAAGATGGAAACTTTCTAGCTCTCCACCACGATTTCTCTAGTGAACTCACCTGTGCTTTTGTTCCCTCAAAGTAGCATTGATCTTTACTTCTAGGTTCAAAAGTCCAAAATCTGAGCATAATGTCATCTTGTGAAGGATGGCTGGAGTTTTCAAGCAGTGTAAATATAATCAGTTAAAGCCAAGTGTGAGATTTTGCCATGATATTTGAGAAATTGTAATGTGAACACAGTATGTCTAGAAAAGAATCACCCCTTTCAGAATATTCGCATTGTGTTGCTTTGTAGCCTGAAATGAAAGTGTAGATAATTACTATTTTCCAGCTGTATTTACTCCGTGCAACTTATAACATCAAAGTTAAAGATATGATGATGACAAAAAAAAAAACAATCACTGAGATGGATAAAGGATCACTCCCTGTTTAGTACTTTGCGGAACTACCTTTTGTTTTAATTACAGTCTTGTTGGGATACTTCTCTACTAACTTTGCACATCTAGATCGTGCAATATTTGCTCACTTTTCTCTACTGTAGGCTTGGTGTTCTTTTGATGGTGAGCTGTATTATTGACTTTCCGCCGGATGTACTGTTTGGTGTTGTGGCCAAATAGTTCAGTTTGGTCTCACCTGACCATAAGACCTTTTTCACTTGGCCTCAGAAAGGTGTGTTCTGGCAAAGCTCAGTCGAGACTTACTGTGGCCTTTCTTGAGGAGTGGCTTTTTTTTTTTATTGCAACCCCCACATACAAGCCACATTTGTGGAGCACTTGAAACGTGTCCCAGTTACACCAAACACTCTCTACTTCTTAGCTATAGACTTTAGTTGGGATTGAAAAGCATTTTCATTTCTTTGTGTCTCTTGACTTATGCCAATTTTATCCCTGAGATCTTGTGACAGTGCCTTGCCACAGATATTTGATTGCTTTCACTTGCACTATCAAGCGATGAACTGCTCCAATAATAGCTATTTTATGCTGAACTAATCAAAATGATCACAGGTGGAGGCCAGTTAAGATGTTTAATGGAGAAGGGGATTAGTAATACCTGACTGAGTTTTGTTTAGGAAGAGAGATTATCCTTTATCCATCTCAGTGATTCTGATTGCTTTGTTTGTTTATCTGGCTGTCTGTCTGCCTGTCTCTCTGTCTCTATCTCTATCTCTGTCTCTCTGTCCCTCTGTCTGGCTGTCTGTCTGGCGAACTGTCTAGATTTATGTCTATCTGGGTATCTATCTGTCTAATCGTTCACTTTGGTGTGTGTGTGTGTGTGTGTGTGTGTGTGTGTGTGTGGGTTCATTTTGGGCTGCAAAACGACATGTGAATATTTTCGAGTCGATGCTTTTCTAAACCCACTGTTTTTACCTTTGATTTACGCTGCTAACAATACCCAGTGGGCACGCCCAGCAAAATCATTGCGTAGCAGCACTGATGTGCAGCCTATAACTGTGATTTGTATGTGAGACCCAGTTGTGCTACATACTTTCTTTCATGGGAAGTCCCCATGAGTGCCACTTTCACACTTGGAGTCAAAGGGGCTGATCTGGAGTCCACACAGTTCTCATCTGAACATGTAGAGATGCATGTCAGTGGCGAGTAGCCGCTAGGTTCCAAGGTGACACAGTAATGATGTTTTGTAATCAAGCTTTGTCACCTGTTCAGCTATAGAAAATCTAACACACAATTTGGCGGGAGCCCTCAAAATAAAGGAGAGTTGAGAAATAAAGGAGAGTTGAGGGAGGTAAAAATTCCAGTTACTGTAATATTAGCCAGTTTAATTTATATTGTCAGCCTAAAAACTAAACAAACTCCAGTCTGTTTTAGTTAACCAGTACTTTACTCTTATGACTGTCGGCTGTCAACTTTTAACAGGCAGTTCCCGCATTTTTGACTCTAGAAGAAATCGTAAAATTATTTGGATGCATGTTTTAAAAATGATGGTTTAGTGATTAAGACTTTGAAGAGAATGAACCTGGTATAATTCTCAGAAACTGGAATTATACATCTGCCTGTACATGACAGATTATATTACAGCTAGTTCAGGTGGCACAGTCTGAACTCGCTGTAATATAATCTGTAATTACAGCCAGTTCCATCTAGCCATGATGTTTTTTTTGTTTTTTTTTTGATGAAAGCACATATTTTTTCACAATAACTGTATGAGCTGTAAAATGATGGACAGACTGACAAAATGACGTTCAGGTAAATCATGTAAATCGACGGCGCTTGACGTCGGTTTTATGCATGTGTCATGGCTTCTTTGCTTTACCTTTTTTTCCGTATTTTTATAGAAATGTTCTTAAACAC
>JBBIGA010000022.1:3559358-3577916 GCA_037576975.1 Alestes dentex | reverse complement strand
TGTGTGTGTGTGTGTGTGTGTGTGTGTGTGTGTGTGTGTGTGTGTGTGTGTGTGTGTGTGTGTGTGTGTGTAAAAGCTACATATAAATGTCCCTTTGCTATGTTTAATATAATAAATAGAATGACAAATGCAGCCTGAAGCCCAGTCAAAACGCTTTATCAAATAGCTACAAAATAAGATGGCACATAAACCAAATAACCTATGCATAAAAACTGCATAGGTGATGTCATTTTGTAGTAGATAATTGATTATAAAACTGTCTATTAGGAAGCTGAATCACCAGATCAGTTAAAGGGGAATTCCTTCCATCCCTCATTCAGAGTGGTTCAGTGTGAAACGCACGGTTGTACCCTGTCAGAATTGGTCATGGCCTTTTGAATCATTTAATGCCTTCCCATGCTACATCAATCACCAGAAGTTCTCACGCAAAAGACGGAAAGAAATAATGGCCTAAAAGTGTAACAAACAGTAATTGTGTAGTGAAAGCTACAATAAACACAGTGAAATCAGTGAAATCCTAGTAAAATCAGTGTCAATGAAGTTGTGTTCCTTTTACAAATGGACTTTGCATATCAATTTCAAGGCCACAGTTCCTCAAATAATGTTCCTCAAAGTCCTTGACATCAATTCTGAAGTTTCTCTCCTGGAACAGATTCATAACCTCACCGTAAAGGTTCAAAGCCTCTCCTCAGAGACTGAAAGGATGGTCTGGAAACTGCATTAATAAGTGATGAGTTAGAAATGAATGAGGAAGCCAACTTATTGGGATAACTCCCACCCATTCACTTCAGGAAAGGACCTAAATGAGCAAAAACGGAGACACCAATGGAAGCATCGTCAGTGACATTGGTTTGATTTTCAGGCACACAGACTGATTTTTAAAAACAAAATGGGGTTCATATTCCCTGAGCTGTAAGAGTATGTTCTGAGCTGTAAAACCATGTTTTGAGCACAGAAACCCTGAATGACATTTGGGACAAATCCAGTGTATCCAGTGATTGCTTCACTAGCCAAAACCTGAGTGTAGTTTTATTACCTAAAGTTCAAGATGTGGGTACGCTGAAGCACACTTGACCTTTTTGCTTGGTTTAACTTACTGAACCTGTTCTGAAACACATAGAGGTTTTTTTAGTTAGGTCAGTAGTCCATGTGGCTGCATTTAGCAGTGGCCAGTTCACCCCAGTCCTTATCTCACCCCCCCTCCCTCACCCCAACCCCACAACATTCTGCAGGCAAAGTCAGCCTGTGTATCCACTGTCCTCGTGCGGCTTCAGGCAGCCCTACTCCTCCAGTCTTCCCAGCAGCTCCTCCTACTCCAGGTACAGTATTGCCTGAAACCGGCCTAGGGCTGAGGGATCCGCCAGCCCTACCTGCTGCCCAGCCTAGCTTGCCCAAGCTTCTGCAATGTCTTTGTGTTCAAGCTGCATACATTTTACGACAATCTTGAAGAGTAGCCTCTAGATTTGTCCCAGAGAACGTTCTTGTAGTAGCACATCTGGATGAAAAAAACTTTAAACCAGAGCGTTAGGCGAGAGCCCAACCTAGCCCAAGACATAAATCCGTTGCTTAATACTGAGACAGCTATCCTTAGAAAACTAGTTCTGTTTTAAAAACAGTAGATACCACTAAAATTCTGCATAGCGAAGTGAGATACTATGTTCATCACCTTAAATGCCCAAGCCCCCCAGGTTGAGACTTCCGCCCCTTAAATTTAACAACAAATCAGTTTGTACTGCTTTTCACCCAAAATTTGGCAAATTATTTTTAAGTGGACATTAAGTAAACCTTTAAAAACTTCCAGCATTTTTCAGCCTCTTCATCTTCCACTGTAGCTCCTGCCCATTGCCTTCTGTTGTGAGTGTGTTTTGAGTTGAGTTTTTACCAAGGACTAGGGGTGCAGTGATTTATTTTTATTTAAAAAAAAAAAATCAGTTCCCCTTTAAATAATAGGAGTAAAAATAAGTGCTGATTGGGACTGTTCGTATACATCTGTGTGTACCAAAATAATAACAATAAATTGTCTGATTTCTGATCAGATACAGTTTAGATCTTGGTCAATTCTCTATCAAGTACAGAGAAGAGTGCTGTGTTGTCAACCATAAGATAAAGCATTTTTTTAGGCTGAAAAAATGCTGGAATGTTTAATTGACAGTTTAACACATAAGGTGGCAATGTTTTGTTTCTGGACAAAATTCCTGAAAACAGGTACATTTTCAAGTAATCCTAAACCTGTTAGACCTGGAAAGTGAGAAGCTGAAGAGTATTGGTGCAAGTAAACAGATTTTTGGACTGCTTGATGCTGTGTGTAAGCCCGATGCTTTGTGTGCGGTCAGCTCCACGCCTTGTCTTGAGATGGATGATGGGAGGAGGCATCCCCCGCACCCCGATGCTGCAGTTGCTACAGGGCTGCCAAGCGTCTGCAATCCATTGTTGTGGTTTTTCCCATTAGACATTGGCTCCATCATGAAACCCTTCCTTTGAAACCCAAAACCAAATTTCTATGAACAAATCACATTAATATATTTACAAGAAGTAATAAATCCAAGCTGTGGAAAATGGGTTCTATTTGAATGTCAACAGACGGCTGGCATGTTCTCTTCATGAAAGAGAAACAAAGAGGAGAATGAACAGTGTTTTTTTTTTGTTTGTTTGTTTGTTTTGTTTTTTTTTTTTGTTTTTTTAATTAACACAAAGTAGGAAGATGAACCATAATTTCTATGTCAAAGCCAAACTTCCAGTTGCAGTGGCAGAGAGCCATGTGCAATTCAGATGATACAAGTCTTTGCTATATATTATCAATTTAATATCTAAAACAGTTCCCTGAGGCATAGCCCCTGTCTATTTGTGGTCGAGGGTATGTTTCACTTAGCAGCAATTTTCATTGTGCTTCTTTTGCAAAATCTGCCATGTACAATGCAAGCAGAGTGCCATCTGCTGTTCGCAACAGAGTCTGTGGTTGAGCTTACAGCTTCAAACATGTAAACCCGTCAAGCTATTAATGGGAAACTCGAGTAATATGTATGAGTTTGATTTACCTGGGCAAGCCTTATTTGCCTAGGATAAAATAAGCCTTAAGATTCATGTAAAGTCAATACTTTTCTGAGTTTCCCTTTAATAGCAGTATAGCACAGGTCCTACGTTCTTGTGGTGACTTTGTCTGTCTTGTTGGGTTTTTTTTTTTGTTAAGGTTCTCTCACTCTCTGATGTTGGGGCCATCTGGCATGCACCCTACTGGCATCCCACACCCAGCTATAGTGCCCCCCTCAGGCAAACAAGAGCATGATCAATACGACAGGAACATGTATGCGTAAGTATAACGCCTTTCACAGTGTTTAGATACTATTCCTTAAAGTTGGCTGATGGACTACAGTTACACCGCAAAGCTTTTTACTGATTACATCACATGCATGAATTGAAGGAATCAATGACATTTTTAAAGGCCCCACTATTCATCTTATTTACAGACACCCAAAAAACAAAATATCATGGATACAAGTTTTGTTTTGGTTTTTTGTGCCTTTTTTTTTTTTTTTTAGCCTTTTCACTCACCCTTTCTTTGTAACAGCTTTTCAGTCACCGTAACCTCTTACTACCTCAACTTCTAAAGTGCTGAATATGATGAGAAATGTTTGATGTTTTTTTTTTCCCCCTCCTGTGTTGCAGTAAGCCTCACCCTGAGTCAAAGAGAGAGAGAGAGCCCAAGAAGCCAGTGATCAAGAAGCCTCTGAATGCCTTTATGCTCTACATGAAGGAGATGAGGGCAAAAGTCATTGCAGAATGCACTTTGAAGGAGAGCGCAGCAATCAATCAGATCCTCGGACGCAGGGTGAGGGACCTCCAAACACACACCACGTCATCACTTGGAACTTATGCGCTTATATAATTCTGCTGATATAATTCTTAATGAGTAGTTATTTGAGTAATTATTTATCAGCACATGATATTGAATGAAATATAGCTGATTAAAATATATCAATAAAATCATAGTAAATCAACAGTTACTGCTACCTCCCCTTTACCTTATTCTTCAGTGGTCAAGACCCCTACAGGACCACCACCGAGCTGATATTTTTTGGTTGCAGTAAGATTCACAGTGGGACACTTGTAGTGTTGTTCTTAAACACTTTGTTCTCTCACTGTCCTCCACTCTATTTGACACAACTACTTTGTTGGTTTACTTAGACATGAAGTAGCCTAAATGTATTTCTTAGTTGTGGTCTCATAGGGGTCCTGACCTTGGATTAGTAGTATAAAGGGAGCTAACACCCAATTTTATTAATGTATTGTATTCACACATTTGACTCAAGTAAATTATATTATTTTCCTGCTGTAGCAGTACAGTAAACCCCCCCCACCCCCAATGTATACGTGGTTCAGCAGTTGCGGCTTGGGGGAGTTTGTTTGCAGAAACTCCCCCAAATTCATGGAGACTGCAGATATCCTCCGCATTTTTTTTTGCTTTTGTGAAGTCCAGGCCTCATCAGCCACACCTCTGCATACCAAAGAAAACGCCTGTGCGTGAATTACAGTACAGTCTCTACAGGGGTAACATCGGTATTTACATTCTAGCAGTTCTGTTACAGCAGTTCAGTGTACAGTATGAATTTAAAATGAGATTAAAGTGTTTTGGGAGCATTCTTGGGGGCAGATTTAGGGTTTACACTATAAAAATAGGCAATTTTTTTTCCCCAATAAACGCGGGCGCTCTTCGAACGTAACCCCTGCGATTGTCGGGGGGTTTACTGTATACTGTTTTTGGCTCCAGTAAGAGACCTATTTTACAGTGTGTGTTTGTGTTTTCTTCAGTGGCATGCTCTGACTCGCGAGGAGCAAGCTAAGTACTACGAGCTTGCCAGGAAAGAGCGGCAGCTCCACATGCAACTCTACCCCAGCTGGTCCGCCCGAGATAACTATGTGAGTCCACATACATATTAAAGAGCTGTCTGTTTCTTTGTCATTCAGTTGTGTGGTCCTTTCCTTCCAGGTCTGTCCAAGTTCATATGTTAAGCATTTAACACTTCATGCTTCATAATCACAACATTGGAGTTCTGCCACCATGTTATGGTTTATGCCTTTTTAGCCAAGGGCCCAGGAGATGTTTGCATCCAGAATATGGAAATGTCATGCACTCCCTAGTCTATACCTTTTTACCTTTTTTAAAATGGAAATTCTACCAGTTTTGTTAATTGCTGAGATGTAAACAAAGTAATTTAGACTTTTTTAATGTGTAGGGGTGCATGTAGGATTTCTTTCACTGGAGGTAATGAGAAATGAAGTTTGAAATTACTGGCATTTCATTGATGGACTATTTGTCTAAAATGCTCAGGAACCAACACCAGGACATGTCCTCTGAATTTTTGTGTGTGATGTTGAAAGTAAATGTACGACTCCACCATGAGTGGATTTTAAGACATATTTTTAGGCCAGAACCTGATGTCAAAACAAAACGACACATTATTTGTTAGCATTTGTTGTAATAATTTCCTTCAAGATGCCTTTCAGAGGCAGTAAATGCTTCTGACGTCTGGTTCTTGCAATTGTGGACAATACTGACTGGATACATTTCTCTTGGATGGAGCTTTTCACATCAAATCAGTCCGAATTAGTTTATTAACATCTGTATGATTCATTTATACAGGAATTCGGCAAAATCAGTAGAATTCCCCCTTAAACCAATAGTTGTGACGCAAAGAGCCACACATTGGTTAAAATAATGAATGAAATGTGCCAAAGGTTTCTGATGCACAATGGTGCCTCTGCTGTTGCCGTCATTGGCGTAAGTGGCAGGACAGATATAACAGTATAACTGCACAAGCATACACTCCTAAATTCAAACTAAAGAGTACTTTTGTTTTTGATGTTAAAAACATTTATAACAAATTTAGTAACATATTAGTAAGAATAAGAGATGACTGAAGTTGAAAGTTTAGTCAGATGCCTTCTTGTGCTTGCTCAAAATGGTAGTCCATGGCAAAAATAGACACATTTGAAGTGTTTTGATAAAAAAAAAACATTGAAGGCCTGAGTAAACCATACATGTGCATATGGAATTATGGAGCTTCTTTTGATGCCTTGTAAGAAACCTGAAGTATTTGAGGGCAAGCAACTGTAAAGACATTGAGCCAAGGCAGTTCTCTTACTCCCTGTTTGTTTAATTAACCACAGGGCGCCTCTGTGCTTAAACTAATTAAGCTGCAGTCCACTTCCACTTGCCATTAGACAAAGTAATAATTTATAGGGCGATATATTGATTTCTTTCTGAGGAGCTAACAAAGTACCATCAGTCACAGGCGATCAAGCTGCATCTTCAGTACTCAAACATTTGCTGAATTTCCAAAGCCCTAAAGAGCCAAAAGTGTGCATTTCATTATATTAAAATGGTATACCCTATATGTACACCCGTTTCTTGATAGATCTGTAAACTCTACAGTACAGCTCAGAGGAAGTGCTGCAAGCTAAAGCTGAAGAAGCTTGAAAGTATGATTCCCCCCACCCCCCCACCCCCCGCCCATTATGTTTTTCCGCCATTTGTCCACCATCCATGGTAATTTTTGCAGAATAATTAGTCTCATATGTTCTCTATTAGGAATGTTAAGATGCGTTGTATTGTAGCAAGACCAACAAGTGTATTGTGAAAACCAACAAGGATCAACCAGACTGGAGCTTAATTTAAGCTCAACCAAAGACCAGCAAAAGTGGCTAATACATTAAACTCGGAGGAGAATCTCAGATCAGGAGGTGAACTGGAGGAGCAGGGAGGGCCGATGTTGGGTAGCAGCTCTCTGTAGGACAGGGTCCTCTCTATAAGCTGCAGGAATAGAGTTTGTCGAATGTGGTTTGGAGAGAGCGATCCATTTACATTGCTAAAATGGATCTCGGAGCACCTAATGAAGTGATTTAAATGATCAGATTTCATAATTTTATGTTTTCTTTTTCCTGATGTATTAAACTCAGCAAACAAATAGACTGTGCACTAATATTAGCAAAAATATAAGTTTGGTCCCTGTAAAGAAGTTATTTTAGAAAACTAACTGATCATGCCATCTGAACCTTTCTGCACAGCAAGGACTGTGAGCTGATACTTTTTTAATATAACCATGATGGTCTACTGAAGATATGTTTGTACTAATCAGCCATTTCAAAGCCTCACTCTTACAGACACATAGAGACGACGCTCACCACTCGTTGTTTATCTTCTGTGGTCTCTACCTCGATAGTCTTTGGGGTTTGTGATGTAACTCCCTCTCTTTGAAAGACGCCGTCTTCCTGGCCGTCATAAATAACAGTAACTAAAAAATGCGTCAGTGATTAGTTTGATAAGGTTATGATGTCTGAACTTCAACGCTTCCTTCATAGCAACTAATTTCACACGATGGTTGACAGTTGCACTCGTCAAGCTTAAACCGAGCACTTACCTGCCGTGTTACAGAACGAGGGGGAGAAAGTGTGACATGGTTGCGGTCTAGCCTCAGTGTCATTTCACTGACATGCAAACAGGAAGCACACAGCGGATTTTGGAAACATGGGGTGGAAGATAGCAGAAAGATGAGCTCCCACTTTCTCATGATTCTCCAGTTAATTGAGTTTGCCAGTGTTTCTCACTGTACTGAGGCAAAACGCTCTGACTCATTTAATAAGGAGGGCACACTCACTTGGATTTGGAAAGAAATTGATCTGAGTTGAAAACTTTTTTTTTTTTTTTTTTTTTTTTTTTTTACTCATTAGGCCGCAAACTATCATTTTGAGCACACACATACTTACAACAATCTTACTGATAGAGCATGATCTACCTGTCGCAGTAACTATCATTCTTCTGACACCAGTTGCTAACAACTCACTTCACTCTGCATCTGACTGTTGGTAATTTTCTACTCTAGATAACAAAACAGAAAACGATTACTATAGGTAACTTCTTTAAAGGTTTCACGCCACGTTGTAGCCCATTTGGTCAGATCCTGAAGAAGAGCATGAAACAGATTCTGCAGCAAAATCCCAAAGAGTTAAACTTTTAGTTGCCTTCACTGTGACGTTAAACAAACTGCAGTTCAGCAGAAATGAACAAATTCAACAAACAAGATGGGCAGAAAAATACTGTATCTTTCATTGAAACTGACATTGACAGTTTTATGGCCCTAAAAAAGAAAACCAAAGGCACATAAATTAGGGGCTACTTTGCTTGGCTATCCTTTAATTTGTAAGAGCTGTCGTAGAAAAACTGTCTGGGCAGTAGAACAGTTCAGCTTCATCAAAAGTGTCCTCTTTCACACAGGGCAAAAAGAAAAGGAGGAAAAGAGAGAAGCAGCAGGATTCCACCACAGGTACGCCCATGCTTCATGGTAAATCAAAATTATTATTTTTTTTTTACCTCTTTTAAGGGTCAAGTCAAAACTGACACTGCCTAATACTCAGAAGTCACTTTTTACCTTGTTCGTTAATGTGCCTGGTCATATTTAGCATCGTTCAACTTGTTTGTCTGTCACCTTGTAACAAAATCGAGGCCGTTTTGCCCATCGTGAACACATGTTCTGATTTTTGGTTACATTAGTGCAGGAACAATATGAACAATAATATGTCACACCCATTTCTCTACCTCTCATTGAGGGGGGGGGGGGGGGAGTTTTTAACACCCACCAGTTAAGACACCCTCATAGAGAATCTCTGTAATGGTCAGAATCATTTCACGGTTTGCATTACAACTACATGCTGATTGCAAGTCGCTCCGGATAAGAGCGTCAGCCAAATGCCCCCTTTACATGCAATGTACTAAATTAGCTTTTGCAGGGGTTTTTATATACATATTTTGTCTTGAATTCTTTGGAGACATTTAGTGTAATTAGTAGGCAAGAGTTTTGTGCCATATGCTCTGATCTTACTGTTAATTGGCTGTGACACCCTCAGCAAAAGGTCACAACTTGACTTGGATTTTAATGCCTTTCCATGTTTTCTGTCTGTTAACGCTCGACTTCTCTGCCCTTGCCTCCTCCCTCCTCCTTTTTCTCCCTTACTCTCTTCCTCCTGCTCCTTTTTCTTGCCTTCTTGTGCACGCATGCTGCCTTGTGCTCAGACCCCGGCTCCCCTAAGAAATGCCGAGCTCGCTTCGGCCTCAACCAACAAACGGACTGGTGTGGCCCCTGCAGGTGTGTACCTCTGCTCTCCGTCCGCCCATCTTTCACCTTCTGTCTTTCTGCTGTCGCGCTGCACAGCTCTGTACGCTGTCCTCGTACTAACACTGGAGCACGCAAGGCTAAACCAACAAACCCTGTGGAGTAAATCAATTATATAAGCGTTATGGAAGGTTGTTTGGGACTTGCAGCCATCTCAACAGGCCCATAAGTTAAAACATCTAAATAAGAGGAATGCTCCAGCGCATTTCAATATCACTTGTACCTGCCACATGTATACTGTACGGATGATTACCACAGGCAACAATTTCAACACATTTCCAGCAACAATCCACTTTCATGTGTTACAGTTGTCTTTTGAATCAAATTTGCTGTTCTTATGTTGAAACTCTTGACTCTGGAGAAGTAAAATAAAACGCCACATCAACTGGGAATTCACATTTTGGGAAAGTTTGCGAGGTGTCCTCAACTCGGCGTATGTTCTCCAAGTGTAGCATATTTGCTGGGATATGCATTGACATTGCTATGCATGTTAATCAACTTTTTGCGCAACAGGTGCAGCAGATCGAGACGTAGTTGAAAGACACGGGACTAAGTGTGGCAGGATAGGAAGATGCTGAATAGATTTAAAGTTAGATGTTTTTTCCCTGTGCTTAGGCTTAACATTGCTCTTATGGAAGCCATCAATACTTTACTCACGGCTTGGTGAGCTTTAGCATCTTCAGTAGTATTCTTGCAGAGCCTGTCCTACATGTATGTGTCTCCCCTACGTCATGGAAATATACTTTCACACACAGGACGACAAGAAAAAAGAAAGCAAGACGCTTGTGGTTTAGAAAGCTCCAGTAAACCCCGTAGACCAAACGACACCAAGAGCAGCTCTGTCAAAAACTGTTGCACTTTTGATGCCATTCACACCTACGCATCTCCCCACAAACTCCATATCCAAACGCCCCCCCACGTCTGTCTCCTTTCTCGCTATCACATGCGGTCAGCTTAAAATCTGTTTGATGGCGCACACTCTTGATATTTTGGGGGTAGCAGTCATCGTGAGACGCGCCCATCTCTGCGGCGGCCGAAAGTGACTAACGTTCTTCTCTGATACGCTTTCATGCAGAGGAGAGGCACTGTTTGCTACTTTGATTTATGCAAAACTCACCGAGGATGGCTGCAACAGCTGACGTGTTCTTTTCTTTTTTTGTTGTTGTTGTCAGTGAAATGAAAGTGTTTCCTGTTCTCCTCACTTTCACTACTGTGACTCTAATTTTAAAGAATAGCACCTTCTGATGTTACTGTTTTAACACTTTTCCTGAAGCACTTTGACTTTGAAACACCATCAAAGCACTTCTTTTAACAGACACGTGCAACTAGTCTTTGGATAAACCACATTAAGGTCAATAACTGCTTCGGGGTGTTGTGGGTATGCGGTGGTTGGTGCCTATGAAAAGTGGTCCAAAGAAGGACCAAAGGTGAATCGTGTCATGGTCACGGGCTTCCAAAACGCATTGTTGTGAATCTGTGTTCACTTTAACAAACATTTAATACTCTATGTATATACTCTAAGTGTTGATCTAAGTGTTGATGCTTACATATAACATATGATCATGGTTCTCAGAATTATCCATGACTGCAACACACTATAATCACCAAAGAAAAAATTAAACATTTAATTTGATTGACATTTACTGTCCTGAAATGTCAGTGGTGTCAGTCTGGGTGAGGTTGCCTTACTATGTAACCATCTGAATGAAGTGCTGTTTAATGAAACAGCTTTTTTTTTCTTTTTTTTTTTTTTACTGTGCCAGTTTTTAGCACTTCAACAAAACAAGTCAGAACGCGAGAATCAGCTGGTGACCGCTTGAAAGCTATGGTTTTTCAGGTAGCCAGCATTGTGGTTTTGGTTTCACTAAAACTTGTCAAAATTAATCTCAAGTGGAAGCAGTTTCAGATTTGAAACATGTCGAGTTTATCTGAACAAAGCTATCTGTATACAAAGCCAGCCTTGAAACCAACTAACAGACCTCTAAGGAAGTGGTGTGTTTTTGACAAAAAAAATAAATGAATTAAACAGTATTCAAATGCCTTATATTGCTTGACTGTAGCTTAAAACAGAGGTCATGTCCCTACAAAGTTTCAGTTATGAGACTCAGAAAGTGCATCTTCTTTCTACAGGCCGCGTGTCTGCAATCAGCCCAGTGTTTGGTACTTCACCATTAGGATGATGAGTGTGGTTTTTGTTGCAATATGAATTTGGTGTTTTACTCAATGTGTGAGAAAGTTATCAGGCAGATTTGTTAATATTCAGTTGCCTCCATTCCAACTGTCCCGTTTGATCATGTATACTGTTCGTCCTTTAATTTGCTGTCTTCATTCTGAAAAAGTCTACATGTTTGTGACGTTTTACATCCACGCTTTATTCACAGATAACTCTCTTGACTGTTCCTAGGAGGAAAAAGAAGTGCATTCGCTACCTTCAAGGAGGACGGTGCGCCAGTCCCCATTCTTCCGATGGAAGTGCTATAGACTCGCCCTCTTCTCCTGTCCGACACCTGCCACACCCTGCCTCCCCTTTACACTGCCCCTCACCTTCCCCCACGTCACCAATCAGCAATCTCCACTCACCGCAGAGCAGAAAACACCCAAACGCTCTGCCCTCCCCACTCAAAGCCGGAAAACTCTCGCTTGCTTTCAGCCGAGTTAAAACAGAGACCATAGTCCATAGCCACCAGCAGGGCTGCCCTGTTCCACAGGCCCACTGACACCAGCACCAATCAGCCTCTGCTCATATCCCCTGTGTTCTTCATCCACCAAGACCTCCAGCCACCAAAAAAAAACAGCATGGAGCACAGACACTGGGTGCCTACATACCCACCAGGAAGGCATAAGAGGGAAAACCCATGGCCAGTGTTGTGCTGTTCAGTTTTTTTGTTGTTGTTTGTTTTTTTTTAAAAAGGTGTTTCAGTGCTCCTTTCTTACAAGTGAGCACTAATCAGTGAAGGCACTTTTTGTATTAGACCCCACAGGTGCAGCCCCAAGTAATTGGGCTGAGGTAAATCCGTCAGTCACACATGGACAGTTAGCAGTCTGAAAGCATTTCAAAAACAATCAAAAGCCAGAAAAACAATCTGCCATCTGGTAAATTTACCCCCAAGTCCTTCCATCGGCCCGGTTTGACCTGTAAGACTTTCCTGGAAGACCAAATACGTACTATTTCAAGTGTTGTAAATCTGTTTTTGGTTTGTTTTTTTGTTTTTTTTTTATAGATACGGAGTTCTCTATATATAAGTAAACTTTTATATGTTTTTATGTAAAAAAAAAAAAAGAAAGGAAAAAATGGCTGTTTTCATAGTTCATCTGGTTTTCATACATTTTTTAAAAATCAGTTTCTGAATAGATTTTGTTCTGTAGATCTAAATTAGTGTGCTGTACGTCTGTCATTGATCCAAACACCACTGTGTAAAAACGAAGTTATGTGCATGTCTTTCAGCATCAGTAATAGTCAAAAAAGAAGAAAAAAAAAAAAGGAGAAAATGCTTGTTTGCTTTTCATGTCTGTGCGGTCAGATTGCTCTATAGGCAAGACAATCAGTATTCAGTGAGTGTTCTGAGACAGGACAAAAAGTGTTAAAAGATCCCAGTTTCATGATGGAGAGTTCATTTGTCAGAATTTTGCCTGAAAAAGGATATTTTTGCTGCACTCAAACTGCTGTGCCAGTTCACCTCATTTCCAGCAGAGGGCGCTGTTCTATATATGTAACAATACGGTATTCAAGACTGACAATACTCGCTAAGTGAATTTAGACTTTTTTTTTCTCTATTTTATACAAGGATTTGTGTTTCTTTGTTGGGATATTCATCATTTTGAGTACATTAAACTATTTTGAAAAAAAAATATTCTGGGGTCTGTTGTCTTATTTAGTCAAGGCATGATCAAATCTAAAGGTCTTGATGGTACATTAATCATTTTTAGGACATTGAAGTATACGCGGCTATAATAGGATCAGAGCATCCTATATAGGGTAGAACAGCGCAGTGTAAATGTATTCCAAGACCGCAAATCCGATGTTAATTTATCTATTTAAGATTATTCTAAAACTTTATTCACCTGAAACTAAGCAAACTTAAGATGTAGATGGGATTAACTAATAGATGGAGGAGTTAGTTGTAATTATCACTAGTATAATGTTTAATAAATGGATGCAAACAATCCAATACAGTTCCTTTTTTAATCAGATGAACTTAACATATGTATATACAATTTAGTGAAATAAAAAGTGTCCTTTATTGTACATTTTTATGAATAAACTTAATTGTTAATTTGGGCTAAGAATACTAACAAGGAATTAAACTTGTTTCCAAAGAAATCCTTTTGTGGGGCAAAGGCTGGCTGAATGTTGAGAAACGTACACATTTTCAGAGAAGTTCGTTAACTGAATCAGACTAAAAGTACATTCTATTAGAACCTGTTTAACAACAAAATATCTATCCACATTTTATGCACAGGACTATGACCTGCTCTCCCCTCCACTATATCCTATAGCTGTAACAGCACAATAGCAGTTGTGAAAGAAGTGGTTAAATATATGGATTTTACCACTAGGCCTGCTTTGAACATTAGACAGCTATGTCCTAGATTTAGTAAATTTCTATGCAAAACATACCTTGCAGCAAAAATACCCTTCACAATCTTCACAACTCATCCACTGGTGCTGTTTGAATTACAAAGTGGACCAACGTTCAGTAGCAGGTACTAATATTGCAAACAGAAAGTGAAAAGCTGCAAAAATTATTCAAATTTTTCACCTTTAAGCAGTTTGTTATAAATTTTTCAACAGCACAGATTCTGTATTTTAAAAAAAAAAAAAAAGCCTGACTGAAATTAAACAGGCCAAGCAGCAAGTCACTTTGGATAAAACTGTCTTTCAAATGAATGTCATGTAAAGCAATATGAAACAAGCACACATTTTGTTTATTTTATTTTCAGAATGTATAGATTAATACTCCTAAGCATCATTGTAAGAGCAGAACTAAGAAAACCTGTCCGGTCCTTTACAATGAGAACAGATACGCAAAGTAAGTGTCCAAGCTGCAAGAAGACAACTTTTTACTTTTAACGAATTTTTCCAGTCCACAGGACAAGTTGAAAATTTGTATTTCCCACACTTTTATTCTTTCTCCTTCAGCAAGACTTACGAGAAAACAGTACACACAAGGCTGCGTTTATAAAATTCACCACCAAGCTTTTAACAGTTTCATTTGTCTACAACCTACTTGGCTGCCTCAGAAAGAAACATGTCTAGTTTAAAAAAAAAAAAAAAAAAAAACTAAACAAAAAGAGTGGCTTTTAACTGAGAAAAGAAGACTATTTCTGATGAATATATAAAGAGGGGGAAAAAAAACAGGAAAGGGTTTAAATTATATTTTTCTTTTGCACCACACAATGAAGATCATGCTATGAATACACAAGGGTTCTCATCCTACTGGTCTAAGGGTGAATATCAACAAGTATGAACAGCGCAGTGCAACCAGTAAATCTGTTTTTGGGAACAATCCTTACAGTGTGTTAGTGTCAGCTTCTTTATTTTTCTTCACACCACTGGTTCTCCTTGCGTACCTGAAAAGAATGTGGAAGGAATAAGAACATCACAAGTCCATGTTTTAAATGTATCTATTTAGCTGAACAATTCAATGTTTACTAGAGTGTGGCCATTTTCTGAAATGGTTGATTAAAAAGGAAAGTGATCAATATTTTGGTATCTTTATCTCTGGCACACATCATGCTTGGCAGACCGCATTCACCTGTGCAAGCCTAATATGCTAGGTCTTTATTTATTTTATTTTTTTACCTGAGCTTCCTCTTCCTCCGTGAAGTCATTTTTGATATTAAACGTCTTTCTGATCTCCTCTGGGGTTTTGCCTTTGATCATATTTGCGACTGTCTTGCAGGTGACATCTAGCAAGCCTTTGATGTCCAAATAATTTGCAGCCTAAACAAGGGAGGCAAAGATGAAAGTAAAGCAAGGGAAGTGTGGTTGATGAATCTATTATAAAATGATGCAAATGAAACCAACCCTCCATCAGAAAGGGTACAAACATATTCCTGTCTCATTCTCAGAACTCACATGGCAAACTTTCCTAATGTTTACTTCCATTAACAGAACGTGTGATTTATCTGCTGCATGCTCTGCCCTTTTTAAGGTCTTCCTAGTGCTTCCTGAGGATCAGGTGGGTTCATTTTCAGGTTTTGTTTTTACCTGCAGAAACATTGTGTTCCTTCTTCTTAAACCAACTCTTGGTACTTGTTATCAGTTAATTAGCAAACTAAGGTGTGCTAGATGAGACAAAATACACAAGTGCAGCAGACCGATCATGGAACCCCTGTCTGCTGCTTGAACTAAAGCATGGTTTCATTACCCTGTTCTTGGGGAACCCTATTTACTTCACAGTCACATACACTCGCAATTTCCCAGCTGAACACACCGGACCAAGCTACCAAAGAGCTCAGTAGGCATCAGATCAGTTTGTGCCTGAAAGATCTAAAGGCATCAGTCATGGATGTAAATGTATATAATCGACAGACCAGAATCAGCTCGAAGAGTGTGCCCTGGTCCACTTTAAGGAACTCCTGATCCCACACAGGTATGTCATCTGTCCTCTTCTCTTTGTTCTCGTCATCCTCAGGGGGAGGAGGGTCATCTTTGTGATGGGTGCACCACTGAATCACCTGTACACACAAAACACACATGAGTATAATTAAAAGTTTTCTACTTGCCTCTTTTACAGCAAGAAATAAAAGCCTGATGCATTTTCCCCCACATCCTTTTCATAGTCATAGTCTTCAAAAGGGTTCTTAGGGATCTCCCTCAGATGCTCCACATTAAACTGTGTAAACTGTAAAGTGACCATATCATACGTGAACACACCACAGCACACAGTGTGAACAGCACGAAATTCTTCCTATGTATTAAACCCATTCACCAAATGAAGCAGCGGGCAGTCAGGAACACAGCGCTCGGGGAGCAGTGTGTGAGGACGGTACCTTACTCAGGGTACCTCAGAGGTGCCACTAGCTGTGCTGGGATTTGAACCCACAACTTTGATAGCAGGGCAAACACCCTACGCACTACTCCACCAGCTGCCCTTATTGCTCCAACCCAACAGGCAATGTATATGGAAGTACCAAAAAAAAAAAAAGGGACCCTAAGGATGTTTGATGACTACTGTTAAAGAGGCTTCTCAGGCATCTAACTGAAATATCTCTGAAGTGCTCAGAGTAGCTCATTATCGTACAGTAATGTCCATTATTACTGCCAATTGTTTTTCTAAAAAAGTCTTACCTTGTTTTATCTGCAAAATAATTGGTAGATGACCCACTTACTGATATAATTGAGAGCAGAAACCTTAAAAACTTGACTCATACCCAAGCTGAGACTCAACAGCTAAACTCAATGGTAACCTGAAAAAACCCTTCAGGAAAAATATGCAGATCATTTGCTGCAGTACAAATACTTGCAGTGCGTTTGAAAAGCAAAATACATCAGTATCCAAACGTTTGGTCATCAAATAATTTTGTTAATTTTCTAAGCTTAAAGAAATCAGTACAATATCTGCAATTATAACTTGCCACGGTGTACCACTTCTGATGAATATATTGAGAAAACTAGATTTTTTTTGTCAGGACGTTGTGCTAATTTTCAACATGATCTCATCTAAGGGGCTGACTGAGCATCTGAAAACGAAGATAAGAGAACCATCTCAGTAAACACACTGCCTACCTTGTAACACGAAGGTGAAACTAATATGTCTTAGGTTCGGTAATAAAGTAAAACCTCAAACTCTAAACCTCAGCATTTGTGTGAACAGCAAAGAAAGAATTTAATAGTACAGAGAAATGCATTTTCTACTGTACATATGACAAACATCTTGAATCTTGAAAAAAATACAACCAAATAAATGTAAAAGTAAGAATTCAAAAATACTCACCAAATTCTAATCTATATTGCACTACCAGTTTACATACTACCAACGTCCTATTGCACCACTAAGGCACCTAACATTCCTCCCTTAATCCGTGTGTTAAGAATTTTTTTTTAATGTTTTACGAGGAAATAATGTTTTATCAGAGCTGCTCAAATCATATGTCAATATAATATAAAAAAAAAAAAAAACCCTGGGAAAGTCTATATATATATATATATATATACACATACACATACACATACACATACACATACACATACACATACACATACATACATACATACATACATACATACATACATACATACATACATATATATATATATATATATATATATACACATACATATACATACACACACACACACACACACACACATTATATATATCAAACATGTAACAAAAATGACCAGACTTGGAAGAACACAACACACCTTTTTGAGAATTGCTGCGTTCACGTTGGGGAGAGGGACGGGATCGTCATCCCCTTCATCATCCATACCCAAATCTAGTTGAATCAGAATCCGATTGAGAAATAAGAGCAGAAAGACAATCAGGTTCATCTGATTACTTAATTCAGATGTAACACTAATAACGACTATAAACAAACGACAATAATGCTAGATGTCCATAAACGCTGATCTGCAGACTTACCTTCCAGCATCGTCTTTATGGTCACGGACTGCTTGGCGATTTCTACATCCACTTCGAACATCTCCCCGTCGGAGCTTTGAAGTTTAATCGTCGGCATCTGGGACAGATTTGTGTTTTAATGTGGATAAACAGACAAAAGGGGAGACAGTGAACCTGCTAACTAGCATTTAACCGCCAGAATAACCGCTTTAGACTATTCATTAACATTGTGGGGCCTTTAACTGCCAGTGACAAGTTTAATTAAGAAGAGGCTCACTTACTAAATAACAGTTTATTGATATACATCAAACATCGTGTAAACACTGAGTCTGAAAACAAGCTACGACTTAGCTTTCGTTAGCTCGTTAGCTGCTAAACTCACGCTGCGATGAAAGATGGAAAGGCAAATATCTCAACTACGACGTTAAGTTACTCACAAATAACAAAAATAAAAACACAAACGGCACATTAAAAGGTATCTGAAACTCTTGCTTCGTTGTCTAGCAGTTCAGAATCAACACAGAAGGCTAAAGCTAGGCTTGCTAATGCTAACTGTTACCAAGGCCTAGCCTAGCAACCGATCCGTCTGGGATAATTCCGCGGAACCAGACAGATACGAAAACCCTCACAATACGGATTTATACAGGACAGAGAAATGTTTTTTGAAAGTTAAGTGGTACTCACAGTGTCTCTGTTGGGGCTGAAGCTATAATAAAGAGCAGGTCTGAGAGCAGGCCGAGCGGACATTGGAAGCTGTTATAGCTGAAAACGGGGACCAATTAAAGTCTACACATTTGAATGCATTGGCGTTGGTCAGGTGTCCC
>JBBIGA010000022.1:3513816-3552876 GCA_037576975.1 Alestes dentex | reverse complement strand
AGAGCACTATTATAGAACACAATGTCTTAAGACAGGTTTGTTTCAGAAGGTGATCTAAACAGCTGGTCCCTTCCAAAGACAAAAAAAGTTCCAGGACAGAACTTGTGCCCTGATATTTTACTGACATGCAGGAGTCACTCTCATATGATGTTCATGTAAAGTGGCCCCCTATAGTCACGGGTGAACGCACCACAGCAGTGTGAAATTCTTCCTCTGTATTTAACCCATTCAAGTGAAGCAGCAGGCAGCCAGGAACACAGCACCAGGGAGCAGTGTGAGGGGAGTGTACCTCGATCTAGTTTACCTCAGTGCTGCCACTAGGAGTACTGGGATTCGAACCCACCACTTCTTGATCACAGGGGCAACTCCTTAACCACCAGCTGTATCTTCCTTTGTGGCATTTCTCAAAAATGATTAGAAGCCACACTGCAGTCAAACCCAATAAACACATCTTAAAGATTAATCTATTTAAAATACAGATTGACATTAAAATTTTTCAAAACCAGAATGGATGTCCATGTCAGAAGAAAGTTGCCTCGTACCATTTCTAAACTGACGAATGTAATTTGAGGTTTACTCTTTTCCACTGGCAAGAAGCTTTTATACTGGAAAATATTTTTTAAATGGCATGACTAAAACAGCCTAAAACAAATACATGCTACTTAAGTACACTATCCTCATTTTTACAGATGTAGTTCACGGTATGAACTCTTGATGGCGCTGTAAACAGTCTTTCAGTTCCTATCTGGAACAGTTCCTCAGGTGACTGAAATGAGACGAGAGGCAAAGAAACAGCACACAAAATAAATGAGGTTTCAGCTTTATTATTCAGCTGGTGCCCATTATACAGACATTTACTCATCACAAGACACTTTCTCCTTTCTCATGCTCTCTTCTGTCTGCCATACACCAACGGATCTGACGCCTACTGAACATGTTCATTCTCAAATTCACCCTTATCTGCTGTAAAACATACCTTAAAAAGCTAAAGAAATTCAATAATTAAAAAAAAAGGAAAATATTGCTTGTAAAAGCTTACCATATGACTCAGTTCTATCTCTTCTCATTAAAAGGAAAAGTGCAAATAGATTAAAAAAAAAAAAAAAGACTGTTCATAAAACAGTGAGGTTCACAAAGTATACCATGGATGGGAAAACTGTATGAAAACTTCCTAGACAGGACTACAGACCGCAGGAGAGGAGCAAATAAGTGGAAAAAGAAACTGAGAAATGACTCGATGTCTTAAATGGTCAAGATACTGGACAGAGGCTTCTGGATTTTGTTTCTGGATATGGCACATACCCTTTTGGTCCACGTATACAGACATGTTTCTCTCTGAATGTTTGAAGAGACCCCCACCCCCCACCCACGTGAATAAATTTCAAAATTCTGAACAGGGTTACCCGTCCCCCTTTTCAAGCTGAATATATAATTATTACACCATGGCAATACTGCACTGTGTAGATCTTAAAGGAAGTAGTCGGGTGTGCGACGGGTGACGTGAGGCTCTCCCCTGCGAGGGGCTGGATCAAACTGCAGACTGCAATAAAAAGAAATCAGAATAAGAATCAGAATCACATAAAACACAAAGGAAAACACTGATCTTTGTGCTGCAACACCTCACTCAGTTTGACGCTCAAAAAATCCTGAAGATCAGACTTTATTTACTTCATTTTTATATTTACTTCATTTATTTAATCACTGATCCAGTTACGGCTGTGCAACAAAGTGAGAGGTAGTTAGTAAATGACCAAGTACAAATCAAGTACAGACAGAAAACTGACATGGAAGTTTCTTCTTAATTTGTAAATTTCCATGTTAAGTTTAACGCCTGGTCAGCAGTGCCAACCGGGCAATGGACCTCAAAACTGGACTAATTTTTCTCCTTTAACGTACATATACTTAATAATGCATTATAATTAAGATTTGATGACTGGACCATAAATAAAACTGTATGAGCTGAAAGAAAAATGGGGTCAGAATGTTGAAGATTACAGGATTATTATATTTTCTATAGTTTTTGAAATATTACATATTTGTTTTAACATTCAAAGAAGAATAAAGGCCACCAGGTGATAATTATACTAAACAACTATCTAATACAAAAATAATTTATGTTGTGTAATATGGTTGTGGTAAACATAATTGTCACTCCTTTCTTTTTATAAGATGTTTACAAACAATGAACGTTAACTAGGAAAAACGTCCAGTATGAACTTAAAAACAATTTTTCCCCGCTGAGTATAAGCTGCCTCATCACCAGGGGCAGCTGGGTGGCCTAGTGGTTAGGGTGTTGGCCCTGAGATCAGAAGGTTGTGGGTTGGAATCCCAATTGCTAGTGACACAGCTGAGGTTCCCTTGAGTAAGGGACCGTCCCCACACACCCCTCATTTGTGGCAGCCCCCTGCTTCACTTGGTGAATGGGTTAAATGCAGAGAAAGAATTTCACATTGTATACGCGTCACTATAGGGGTTAATATATTACTTAAACTCTCACCTAATAAAATAAAAAAATAGATTATAAGACAGGTTGTTTGTGCAGCTTTCCTGCAGTGTGACTCTTGCTGTGTGGGGCTGCTTTGCTACTTCTGCGATTGGATGCCTTTTGTACGTTACGGGACCAATGAAATGGGGATTATCAAGGTACTTCAGAGCAAAATGTGCTACCAAGTGACAGAACAGTAGGTCTGGGTCAAACAAAAAATAGGTCCTACGACAGGATAAAGCCCCCAAACACACAAAGTACATGTAAAGTATTAGAGAAGAGTGTCTTTAATCCATTTTGTAATATTTTTCTTCTTTATATGTATTTTTTTTTTTTTTTTTTCAAATTATTGGATTTATATGCAAAGAGACCATCTTTTAGTCAGATGACTAAGAACATTGGAAGCCCAATGATTTTAGGTAGACCTTAACTGGCTTTTTCCACCGGGCACATTGTGTGTGTTCAGTTTAACAATGGCTTTATGCATCAAGGCAAAATATTGGTCATAGATTCAGTGCACAAAACCTCAACGAAGCAAACAATGTTATTTGTATGTCCATCAAAAGCTTCTGATGCCACGTGTAGGATTAAACCCAGCATGGAAAGTGTGAGTGTATACCATGTACACAGCTTGGTGTTAACACTGTAAATCCCACATGGACTCTACGATGAGTTAGTATTATCAGAGCACTGGTGAAAGCTTCTGAAAATTGAACACTTCTGCATTTAAAAAAAAATACACAAAATACATGGCTGCCGTACACTCATCATGGTGACAAAACAAGTTCGTAACATGACTCACTCGAAGCAACATTACTTTTATCATTACACTAAGCTAATAATATACTTACAAAGAGTATTTCAGGGTGTCATCCAGTTCCATGATAGCTGCCTGATTACCACAGCGGTAGCAGTAGTTAGGGGCGCTGAAAATCGTTACCACATTGCGATCATGGCACCAATTGTAACCCTAGGAACAAAAGGGTGTATTAGACTAAGACCATCTACATGGATACAGCATCAGTCCCCTCCCAACATTCCCATGTACTATTCATGAACATTATAAGTATTTCTTAAGTCTTATGCTTTTGTTTTAAAGTTTACAAACATGTTAAGGCCTAGGAGCCAGTCTAAGGGCCCACACTTGAGTTTCTCACTCTCATTACTATAAAACTTACAAACGCAATACTAGTTACTTAATTTACAGGGATTCCTGATCTATGTTTCTATCTTTCCTGTAATATTCATATTTAAGAATGGTGAGTTTTAAGATTTCAGGAGTAAAAAAGAGGGCTTGGTAATATCTATCAAGTTAACCCATGCTGCTCCACTCACCTCCATTACAAGCTGGTGAGCTCTAGAAACCAGGGTAAGGCCATTGGCATGATTGAAGGTTTCAGATATATCCTGCCCAAAGGTGTATCCTGCACCTCTAGGTGAAATCCCCCAACCACCACGGTCATCTGGGTCTGACCACAGCAAATCACACATGGGGCCCTGAAGACAAGGGAGAACAAAAGATCTTGCATGTAATCAGTTCTTGAATGTGGAGGGGATCAATGGGATCTGAGCAACTTTGATAAGGGCCAAAGTGTGGCTGTTTGACAACTAGGTCAGAGCATCTCCAAAACATCAGGTCTTGTGGGACGTTCCCAGCATGGAGTTGTTAGTACCTTCTATTACTGGTAAAAAGAAGGAAAACCCATGAACCAGCGAATACGGAATATACCTCGTGTGGAACCTCCTGTAAACGATCCAGTGCACGGATGTGATCCAGTGTGTCTATGGATGGTGACAATCCTCCATGGAGACAGAATATCTGAAAACAAATTCAGATATCAATTTTGCGCATGAATTATAAAATTGTTTCAAATGTTGTCAAATAAGATAACATATGTATGTGACATATATATACCTGGCCATCTACTAAGGCTGTTAGGGGAAGGTAATCAAAGAGGTCTGTGAAGTATTTCCAAACATTTGCATTGCCGTATTTCCTTAGACACTCATCATAAAAGCCATACACTTGTGTAATCTGTCTGCTTTCGTGATTTCCTCTGAGAATTGTGATGCGTTCACGGTACCTAACCTGAAATCAGAATTAATCAAAATTACTGTTTGTGCTTAAAAATTCATAGTATTTTATCTGATACAAGCTTTACATGCCAATAAAACATACCTTAAGAGCTACAAGTAATGTGACTGTTTCCACAGAATAATAGCCTCGGTCCACATAGTCACCCATGAAAAGGTAGTTTGTGTCTGGTGACTTTCCTCCGATTCTGAAAAGCTCCATAAGATCATGAAACTGGCCATGGACATCTCCACAAACAGTTACTGGACACCGTACCTCCTGCACATTGGATTCCTTGGTCAGAATTTCTTTAGCCTAGCAGAAAGAAATGATGAAAAATGATGAGAGAAAAATAGCTTTTTTCAAAAAATTAGCTTCAAAAAGTATGAAAGTATGAGATCACACTACAGTTATTTAGTGTGTAGTGTTACAATGATAGACCACAATACAACAGAAAATATGATAATGTGGTATACACAGAGTTTAAATGGATTTATACCTTTTGTTTATTTATAATTTTTGTTTACTTTTTGGATATGTAGTTATTGTTTAAACTGATCAAATCATAAGTACATATTTTTTGCAGCACCTGTTATATTATGCAAACTGTCTGTCCCAGTTTTTTTTTTTCACAGGCATCAAATATTCTACTCCAATACATGTATTATAATTAACCATCCTACATTTGTTATTGTTGTATTTCAATACATATATCCAGTAACCTGCAACAATATTTTAACAGTCAACTGCCATGAGGTGTTGTAGAAGCCACAACTGAAGCCTCTGCTTTGAACTCAGCTTCTATGACTCACCGACACTAAGGGTGTAACTGGTATTATTTGGTTTCTATCATTATCAGGGTCATAGTTTTAGTTCATTTTGAGCAAAACATAGGAGATAGACCTATCTGAACACAAGGAGGCCTGTCACAAAAGCCTCACCTGTTAATAAAAAAAAGGTGTAAGACTCTGACTTCCTGGTTTATTAAAGACATATTTGGTACTGTAAAACTTGTTGTGCCTTCATACCAATTCTGATGGTAGTTTCTGCATGTTTCCCCAATAGAAAGTTTGTAATTTAAAGTGCTCAGCATGAAAAGCAGCCAAGTTTTATTGCCACTTGGCAAGGTGACATGGATGTATTATCTAAGAAAGCTATACATGTGTTTATTAGTTCTATAATAAAAGGGCTTTAGTGATAAAAAAAAAAAAAGCCACAAATTTTGTGGCTTGAATAAAGAAGCTTCCGAATACTAAATATAATCTTAAATACCAACAAATTCTGATGAATCACTACAATATCTAAATATCATGTAACATCTGAAAATATAAAACCAATTCAAGAAGGGATGTCTTCTACTAAAGAAATTATTTTGTGATTTAAAAACACAAGGAATACAAAAGACTCTCATAACATTATTCCTGTGTAAGTGTACTATTCCATTGTGCCACTCGAATTCTTATAAAAACCCTACTTAATATCAAGCTAACAATTCCATTACGTGAGGTTTTTAAGCAGCTGATAGGCTGAAGCAGACCGAATGACAGAGAGCAATGACCAGGTATGTGTCATAGCAATGTGTATAATCAGTGGTCAATAATCAACAGTCTAATCTTTCCAACATACCGCTGTGAAGCCATCAACCACAACAAGCAGAGACCAGAGTATGCAAAAGCAGAAATAAACAGGAAAGCACAATTAATAATATAATAACTGCACCTCAGATGATAGCTGCAACAAATATTGAATTAAATTCCTGAGACCACACACACTGAACTGTTCTGCCTAAACAACTTAAACCCCAACTCTCACTGTAAATACCCCATATTTATTATGTACTGTACATTCCCTGTCCTCTGCTGCTACTATTTGCGCGATTATTTATTGTCTTTCTACCCCTATGCTGCTTTTTGGCATGTCTATGGTGCTTTTGCACTGGCTCAAGGAACCGTGCCGTACCACTAACAAATGTTTTCCACTACAAATAAAGCAATCCGTACCCAAGCTGCTTGACAGCAGGGCCAAAAACAGGCCACAGCTGAAATGACCACATCACTGCTTTCTGATTGGTTGAAATGTCGTAATCACAACTTGGAAAGAGGCCACCGTTTTACTGTCTGTGCAAAAACACAACAATGGAGAAAAAAAAACTGACAACTGGGAAGTTGACAAAGTACAAGCTCGACTGCCTGATACATTTCAGTGGGAGTTTTCTGTGAATCAAACAAATTCATCTTTAACGCTGTAAGAGACGTGAAGGTGATCCAGGACATCACTAACAAGTTATCTGGGTTCGGTTCTCATCACACGGATAAAGAATACAAAGACAAAAACCCTCAAATAAGACTATAAATAATTAAAGACCACAATAACAAAAGCGGCTCTGACAGAAAAACTTTCCGCCGGTTCAGCTCCGTGGACGCGGTTTTGGGACGACCGGCCATAAACTGTGTGGAGAGAATTGAGTCAGAAACAGCGTTAGTTTAGCATGGTTCCTGTATACCTGTGGAAAGGTGTCACAAGTGACTTCACCGCTAGAATACGACTTGTCCTGTTATTTTGTTGCTGTGTGTGTTTTGTCCTGTCTGCACTTATGCAGATGTGCTATTTTTGGTCTTGTGTTGCTCAGCTGTCCAGGAGGAACATTGTTTTAGTTCACTGAGTGCTGTGTATACGACTGAAATGACAATACACCTCCTTGATTACATACACCTACTTGAAGTAGATCAGTAATATTGACATAAGTAGTGATATTCACATGGTAAGACTAATATTGCACATAACGGTAATGTTTTAGTACTCCATAAGAACATTACACAGTATGAGTATCTCTCAATATTATTGTGATTGTTTTTGTCCCTCCATCAACTCTCAAAAGAAAACAAATTCATAGAGTTCAAAAAAAAGAAAAAAAAAAAAAAGAAATGTGACAAAATAGGGTTGTATAAAAATATTTTCAATCACTGATTCAGGTAATTTATTGACTTAAAGTGAACTATACAAGTGAATTTTTTTTGCTGTTTTCAAAATAATTTCATATATAGGTATAATAACAGTTTTAAGAAATTTAAACATATCTAGCACCTCATTATTGGTTGAATCATGGGGTTTCTACTGCACAGACAGAAGAAAATGCCCATGTCTGTCTGCGCGACTTGTCGGTTTCAACTTGGAGGGTCTCAATTCTTCTGAACATTTGAAGAATTGTAACTGTCTTGATGTCAGGCAACACCCACTCCAAGACACACAAAAAAGTTGCTGCAATATAAAGCAATTTCTTATTTACATGTAGATGTAAGAGATGGGCTCACTCGTCAAATTACCAATAAAGACCATGAAACTGATAAGTGCAGTTCCTAATTTTGTTTTTTAATTAATGTGTGACCTTTTTGGGTTCTAAGCCATGAGATGAAACTGACTGAGATTTTTTGATGATTGTGGAAGGCTAACAAGAAAAACTCCCATCACAATTTTACTGATGAAACAAGAAAATGTAGTTTCAAACGCACAGAAAGGGCGACAAGCTTAGTGTATCCAAACACTTAAATACAGTATGTAGTTGTGATAAGGAGAAAAATAAGAATAAAAAATACTGGGGTCAGCAAAGCAGCTTCTCCCAAGGCCGGTTCCGGCTTCAACAGTCCTCTATTCGCCGCCACAATACTTCGTACATCTCCTCACGGCTCTCTTTTACCATATCATGTTTCTAACCTGCTAAGACTCCACAATAACTGAAACAGTGTACCCAAAGGCAACTGTTTTACAAGACTGAAAGGACACATACAAGCCTGTGTTCTGAACTGGATAAAACAACAAAAACAGCAGAAAGTTAACTTAACCTAGAGCAGCGTCATACGCTCATACGCCCCTACACTGCGCACTGAAGACAGTGTGTAGGTGCAAAAAGGTACACGTCGAAGGTAAGAATTAAAAGATTTTTTAAGATATTAGTTCCTAATGCAAGGTAGCACAGATTTATGGGCGTGGTAAAGAATCCCAAGACTGTGGAACTGCACATGCTCAGATAGGCTCAGTAGCACATCTCGATAGGCAGCATGTAATTACACCACCATGGACTTAGTCTATTTCTGGAAAGAGCAAATTCATGCCTTTGAGTCAGAGAGAGAGAGCAAGAAAATGGGCCTTTGATCTCTGTTGGAGTGTTGCCCACAGTGGGGGGTGGGGGCACACAGCCCTCTGATATAGATGTAAGAAACACAGCGGTGACCTAAACAAAAAAAACAGATGCATGCTCTCGCAGCTATGCTGGATGCACGTTTTCAATTAACCCAGGGGTGTCCAAACTTTTTGCAAAGAGGGCCAAATTTGATAAAGTGAAGATGCCAGGGGGCCAGGAGTTCCTTCTGACATTTTTTAACCACAAAAGTAACATGAAAACACACACTGTTATAACACAATTTTCACTGTCACAATTACCTTCATTCTTCAAATGGCAATGTAACCAAATATAAGCCACTCGGGCAGACGTGAACAACTCTAAAAACACAATTCTGACTTTCACTCCTATCTGGAGAGACAGATAACATTGAACAAACTGAATAGAATACCTTAAATCTCCATGAGTTTGATAAATATCTTTGCCTCATGAACATTTTAAACAGGAGTTACAAGTAATGCGAAATGGTCTGTCATCATTAAAGTTTAAAACAAGTGAATTTTGGCAACCGCCTCTTTACAAATTAGACACACACAACTGCCTCGATTTTCAGTGAAGTAGTTATTAGAATTCACACCGCTGCTGAAAGCAGCAGCCCTCACTGTAAACTTTTCTCTTTTTCTTTGCAGTCGTCGTGGCAAAAATGAGTGGAGGGTTTGCGGCACGGATGCAGAGCCAGATAGCATTAGAATGGTGCTGCCTCTGTGTGGTGAAAGGAGCCGCGGGCTACAAGAAATCTGACAGTGGGCCAGACTTTGGACAGGCCTGAATTAAGCCTCCAATATAAATCCACCATCATTACCATACCTTTATGGACTGTGTTTTGAGTAGAGTTTGAATAAAGTGCAGTTTATAGTACTACAAATATAATTCCTCCAAATTTCATTACACTTCTACACCCAATTATTTAAAAAGAGATCTTTACTATGTCGTTTTGTTTTTAATGATCTGTACAGAAGAGCTGAACCTTTTATATTTCTTCTAAAAATATTTCAGAACATCTTTATGTCAAGAGTTTAAAGCATTCAACCAAACCAATCGAGTACCAAATGAACCATGACTTTTTAAACAATTAAGAATAATCAAGACCATCAATTTAAGAGTTTGAAGGGACGAGATGAACTACTTAACCATTTTGAAGAGTTTTCAGATAAGCACATTCTTTCTCTACTCTCTACATATGTGTTTTTTTTGTACATTTTATTCTTGTGGTTCAGTAGTTTGCTTCTTTTTTATCTCCTTTGCTAGCATGCTGCTCAGCCATCATGGTACAGTGACGCTTACTATGAATAAAAGATTAAATTTTTTTTATATATGGCCTCCAATTATAATGGTTACAAAGGACAAATCAAAATACTGAAAGAGAACTTTTGCCCCTATATAAATATGCAAATATTTAAAGAGAAGGGAATTTGTATTTTGGAGAACGTTCTTATCTGCTGTTGAACTTTGTGTAAGAGAACCTAATGTAGGTCAGAGTGTATTTCTGTGATTTTTTTTATTTTTTATTTCTGATTCCTGGATGCCAGTGTTACACAAAATAGTTCCTTTCATGTGTTTTATGCCACGTCTCAGCCGACTGAGCAAACTATGACACAACTGCTTTGTAATTTCCAGCATTATACAGATGAATTGGAATATTCTTGTTGTCTACGTCAATGTTAGATTTTATTAATCGTGATGTGCTGCACAATGTGTGTGCAGTTTATGTGACCTGCAAGTCAGGACCCAAATATATGTCTGCAAAAACCCACCACGCCAGCGTTTTTTATGCTGACCCTGACAGAACCTACTAGATTATATTTCCGTGAGAAAAGAGCCCTTTATTGCTCTGTGTTTGTCACTTTGCAGCTCCTATAGTCATGACGTCACAACGTTTGTGCCGTGACACTCTCTCTCCCACGCACACTGTCAAGGCGATTCTCCCCACCATGTACTGATCATTTAAAAGACTCAAATTTTTTAATGATCTGTACAGGCTCCTGATCAAATTATCAAAAATCTGAATACAGTAAGCCCTCACTTTTAACGCGGACCAGCAGTCCCGGTTTCAGTACAACACAGATCAGATTTTTGCTGAGAACCGAACTAATAATTGTTCGCTGAAACCCCCACACTAACGCAGAAACTGCAGATATCCTCCGCATCTCTGATGCTTTTGTGAGGTCCGGGCCTCATCTGCCACGCCCCCTCTTCCTCTTGCTGGGTTGCGAAGCACCACGCCCAAACATAAACACCCACCACGAGGACAAGGGGTCGTGGCGGACGAGGCCCGGACGTCACAACTTTTGCCGTGGCAATATATGATTTTTCATGCATTTTAGTGCTAAATTATTACGAAAAATATGATTTACTTATTTTGTAACGTAAACATTACCGTACATTCAGTTGTATGTAAAAAATAACTATTAATGTTTTGGTACAGTGGAGAGAAACACAAACAAAGCGCATCTTGGGGTGGTGAAATGCCCCTATACTCAGAAGCAAGAGCGCTATTTATTTCTCCTTGCTGCTGACTGAGTGCTTCCCTGTGACGCTGCAGTCCAGAATTTCCCCCGTGGAGCGTCTCAGGTCTTCTCGTGTTTTTCGTTTTGTTCTTCTTATAAGTTCAGTGTACAGTACAAATATGGGTTCCTTTACATTTTCTTTAAGGGTGATGTATTAAGATGAGTTTAAAATGAAAATAAAGTGTTTTGGTAGCATATTTGGAGGTATATTTAGGGTTTACACTATAAAAATAAGTATTTTTACCACATTAGTAAAGAATTTTTACTCTTAGAACGTAATGTACTGCACACATGCAGTACACTGTATATTATTGTTTTAGCATTAGAATTTTGCAGAATTTCAAAAATTCAATGCTTGGACAAGAAGCCTTTCTCGGCTATAAAAAGTTAAACTTAAAATAAAACAAACAAGCTGTCCCTCTGAAGAAACTATACACCACTACATGGGCTGACTTTACATCACCCTAGTTGCTGCTGCCAGCTGATGGGATCTATTGGTGCTTTTCTGCCACCAAACCATGAGGTCAAAATATTCAAGGTAATAGTAATGTCTTGGTGTGTATAAATATATGAGTGTTCCTTGCATTTCTTTACAAGGAATAGGGAAAACATGCAAATCTCCATATAAGCAAAAATGCACAAGCCTATTAAAATGCTAACGCATACAAGCAGCACATTTGTAATTTTGTAATACGAATTCCGTTTGTATCGGTGATCCTTCTAAACGGTCCAATCTGTATTAATTATCCTTTCATTATTAACATTATTTAAAATAAGAATTATTCAAAACTCATTCTAAAAAGGTGGTAATATTAAACAACTCATCTTATGTTTGCATGGACTTACAATAAGCATTTTCTAAATATCCCCGTCATTCTGGACAAACAGTGGGAGCCAAACATACCAGCTGCATGGACAAGAGAAAATACTCGGTGCCACACAAATACTTGTTTAATAGACTGCACTCATTAATGCCTTCTGTACACTGGCAGTATTCATTCATCCCCCTAGTGATGACAGGGGGCAAGCTTTGGTTATGTTTCCTTAAAATGGGGGGAAATAGACAAAAAGCATTATAAAATATAAAACTGTGAATCATTATTATTTTATTGTTTGTGTCTTCCTCATCTCATGCTATTTATAAAACTAAATCTAATTGCTTCTGATTTCCAGCTCCCAGTCTGGTTTTAATACCAGAGTAGTTGCCGTTAAATTACTGTTTACTGCAGTATTGCTCAAGTGAAGGCTGGTCAGAGATGTTTCTCAAATTCATTTTACCAGCCAGACCAAATCCAGAATCAATCCAACTGAACACACCCACACTACCTCCATCTCTGTGTAAATCATACTTGTATATTACAGTATATTTAACATTTGTGTGTGTTTAACATAGCCTGAACGACAATATATCGCTGTTTATCAAGGGAGATCATTTTCTTGTTCCCCAAATCCTGTCTGCAAAGTGACCTCGCTGGATCTTATACAGGCTTGCATTTTCTGGACACCCCTCTCAGGACCTCAGCTGAATATGATTTTTTTTCCTTTACGGAGGTTGATCGCGGTACACAAAATCGGAATAACCCTTAACAAAATACACGATATGGTAAGACACAGCTGTTTTTCAGGGCTTGGGCTAGGCCCCTTAATTCCAGCGTCTGACCTCATTAATGCTCTAAAGAGTGAATGGGCACAAATTCCCACAGAAACTCCTAAATCTTGTGGAAAACCTTCCAGTAAGAGTGGAAGCTACTATAGCTACAAAAGGGGACCAACTCCACATTGAAGTCTATGAATTTAAATGCAATATCATTGAAGCCGACGTTGATGTAATGGTGAGGCGTCCCAATACTTTTGTCCGTGCAGTGTAGGCTGCTTTTAAATTTCTATTAAGGAAACAAATTAGCCAAAAAGACGGCGCCATTTTTACATTCTTTCCAATTAGGGCAAGAAAGTAGCATGTACACATAGGGACCGTAAATTATCAATAAATAAAAGTATCAATACGTGTTCAAACTGCAGGTTTACACCAAAAAAGCAGTTAATGTGCTGTGGCCCTAAGGCGCAAGTTAGCTTCCACCGAGCTAATGCTAGTGGAGCTGTTTGTGCTGTGTGACCTGGACACTACAACTCGCTTTGAGGTGGGAGCTTAGTAACTTTACAGCAATATTATATTTTTCGCTTTCTTATAAAACATATAAACCTTGCGTTTGGACTCTTAAATGCAAAGATATGGTGTGAAAACCCTTCCAGCGCCATCTTTACGCTCCACTCCGACCAGTAGCATCTGCTAGCCGGAGTTAGCTTATGGTGCTATTAGGACCGTTTAGGGACCAAAAAAGGCACAAAAACACATGTAAATACATACCTTCTCACAGAGCGTCTTGACTTGGCTCTCTGTGAGTTGCTTGCATTCGTTAAGCTGCTCGATCCACTGATCCAGTTCCTTCGTAAACGCCTTTTCGTCCATATCTGTCTAAAGAGGTTTTTAACAGATTATTATTTTAAATTCACAGACTAGTGTGTCTCAAACGAAGCCCCTAGATGTTGTAGCCCTCAAGGCGATCACTTTGACACATTCATGTGGCCGGCAAACCGTAATTTTAAGTAGAAAATCGGACAAGGAAACGAGAAGGAGTCTCAGCTCAAACGTCCCACCCTGAGGCAGCCGCACTCTAAGGCTCCGAGTCAGACCGGCTGAGAGCTGAGCTCTGATTGGCCATTCGCAGGGCGACCGTGGCTCGTCATTGGCTGACCGCACGTTTCACGTTCTAAATCAGGCTTCATTGAAATTATTACCAACCAAAGAGGTTAGTAATAGTACCAAAAGCAGTTTATTATATATTTTTTATATTTATTTAGATTTTTTGTTAGCAGTATGTTTTACTGTCGTTATTAAGTGTGAGCCCAAAATTCAAGATTTTTTTTAGCGTTTAGAAAAATTACAATCATTTGAAAGCTGATACTGTGGGGTTGAATCCCAGGACTGCCTCTGGCAAAACTTAGGTACCCTTGAGCAAGGTACCGTTGTACACTACTTCACTTGGTAAATGGGTTAAATACAGAGAAATCATTTCACACTGTTCACATTGTGTACTGTGGTGTGGTATTGTCATGCCTGACTATAAGGGGCCACTTTACTGTGCTTAAAATCATAACTGAACCAACCATCATGCAGATTTCAGTGCGAAATAAGGTCAGTTTTTCCATTTTTTTCATTTCAAATGTTAATTACTAATGTTAAGTTTGACTATTCAAAGTAGTCAAGTTGTCAAGGGTTTAAACACACACAGAAGTTCAAAGTTATTTTCGGTAATACCTTCCATAAAGCTAACTACAACTTATTTCCTTGCTCTGAATTTTTCTTTTTGCATTGTTGTGCTGTCTGTCATTGTTAAACCACAGGAAAAATGGCAGTTTCCTACATTACGCTGACACTAAGATCAAGTCCACACATACACAGGTAGTTTTTAACAAGGGGTTTATTCTTAGTTCTTAAAAAAGTCCTGTCCACACAAGTACATTTTAGTAAGAATAAAAAAAAAAAACCTAACCACATGAAAACACAAGAGTCAAACCAATAGTCAGCAATTCAGCACTAACCACAAAGCCATGATGGACTATCAGAAGTCTGAAAAAAGTTATTACTAGCTTTTGAAGAATCTGGAAGCTTCATTCATTTATTTGAGTCTGTTCCTCATGTAATGAAAAAATGACTGTATAATTTGTGCAAACATATAAAAAGTCTTGCTAACAAGGCAAACAATCAACAACAACAACAACAACTATTATTATTATTATTATTATTATTATTATTATTATTATTATTATTATTATTATTGGATGAAATTACAAATTATATATAGCCAGGGAGCAAGTAGTACCATAAGAATATATTTTGATGACAGTGATAGTAACTTGGTTTAGTGTTACAGTCAACAAAAAATGACATAATGGGTCAAAGTCTGCAAACAAAATCTTTCCCGGGCTCCTGTGCAAGTAAATAATTAGCTGTCCTCCTCATGTTTCTAAGCCTCCTGACATTAATAGAAAGCAAAGACAAAGAAATGTTTAAAGAGAACAAGAACACAGGCGAATTATTTAACAAAATCACTTAAGGGTTGTACAATATAATTATGATCTATATAGGCCTAATCTAATTCCAAGTATCAAAATAACTATGAAGTATAGATAATAGCACAACCTCCAAACTAAATTATCACACAAAACCGTCTTAATTAACAAAGGCAATAATGGTGCACACTCTGAAGTATTATTAAATTGTGTTGCCACTCTGCAAAAAGTCTTATGTCATAAAAGGAAACATGAATGTAGTGACAGACCAGGTGACACTCATCAGTCATCTCATCAGTCAAGAGCAGAGATGTTTCAACAAGTCAACAATACCAAACGTACTTCAAAATAAGTCATTTGACCTGTTAACTACCAGACTTTTACTCCGTTAGCTGATCAGTCTAGTCCTAGCTAAGATAAAAAAAATCATGTTTGCTATTATTATTATTATTATGGTTATTATTAGAACAATTTTGCTTTCTACTTAGAAAATAGTGTGTTCGCGCAAGTAACTATCAATAAACTGTATCAGAGTGTTTTCTAAATGTATACAGTATGTAATCCATGGTCCATGAATGGGTTAGTGTGTTGCCCATGCGATCAAAAGTTGTGGGTTTGAATCTCAGGACTGCTAGTGGCACCACTGAGGTATTCTTGAGTAAGGTACCATCCCCACACACTGCTCCCCAGGCGCTGCATCACTGGCTGTCCTCTGCTTCACTTCCCAAATGGGATGAATACAGAGAAAGAATTTCACTCTGTGGCGAGCTCTAAAAACATTTCAGAACATCTTTATATCAAGGGTTTAAAGCATTCAGCCAAACCAATCGAGTACCAAATGAACCATGACTTTTTAAACAATTAATAACAAGAAGACCATCTATTTTAAGAGTTTGAAGGGAGGAGATGAACTACTGAACCATCTTGAAGAGTTTTCAGACAATTTTTGCAAGCACATTCTTCCTCTGCTTTCTACATGTTCTATTTTTTGATTATTGTATATTTTATTCGTTTGGTTCAGCAGTTTTTTTTATCTCGTTTTCTAGCATGCTGCTAAGCCGTCATGGTACAATGAACATGGTACAGTAGCGATTTTTAAAAATTGTGTATCATTTTCACAGTTCCTTATTTTACTGTACATGGTTTGCCACTGACATCATTTTTAAAGTACTTTGTATTTTGTACAATCACAGACACCAGCACTGTTATAAGGTTTCTCTTCATGTGATAGGCCTATCTGATGTTTCACATCTGAAAAGAACACACACCCAAGCATCAAAGAGTATGCCATCAGCATTTCAGATAGATGAAAGAACTGGTATTTACATATTAATCACACTGAATCGTTATCGCCGAGCATCAGTCCAAGTAAAGATGCCATTGTTGCTCATATGAGAGTAACCAAAATGGACAACATGCCCAAATCTATCTATATCTCCTGTATTTCTTATTCCTGAGTCATCACACAGAAGAGATGTGTTTCTAATAGAGATTCATTTTATACCAAACTACAAAATAAATACTTATTGTTCTTCTCAAACCCTAAAACAATCCTATAAAATGACATATTTCAGTGTTAAAATGCAAAAAAAGAAAAAAAAAAAGCTATTGTTTTAGGGCATTGTTATAAGAATATTGACTTGATATGGCTTACTGTATGAAATACGAATTTTCAAGAACATAAAGGTACTGAAAAAGGGTCCTCAGTTATTTTGACAGATAAATGAGACTTAAAGTCCAGGTTTAGGAGGAAATTCCCTCACAAGACTAATCTTACTCACATAAGCCTGGATTTCCAACAACAGTCTTGCGTCAGACATAGAATTGTCCCTGGGTGTGGTTAACCTCCTTTCATTGCACAAAATCAGCAGAGCAAAACAATCACCGGTTTGTCAGGGTTTTTTGAGACTCCAGCTCCATCTGCTGGCAGGCTAGGGAGCAGTACATCCTTTACTAGTGTTTCTCAATCCTGCTCTTGGTGACCCACAGATTTACAATTTCATACCCCCCAAAAATGGACCCCAACATGAAATCTTTTACATAAATGGCGTGGACCGAAAATATTTATACTACTGTCCTTTATACCAATTTTTATACCAATGTTTATACCAAGTGCTCACTGCTCATAAACCGTAATGTTTCAGGCTTCACAGTTTATTCAGAAAGCTGATACAGAAATAAACAAAAAACAAAGATGGAAGGACTATACAGAAGAATTGCCAAAGCACTTTTGACTTTTGTTGATATCACCTAGCCTTCAAGAGCCTTCTGCTAGACAGACCCTGAAACAGACCCTGAGATTATTAAAGTGAAAAAGAAAGCCACAGGAATCCAAAGCATTGCAACAGAAATAGTTCAAGATTCAGAAGAAGATTCAGTTAAAGTACTAACAAAATAATGTCAGAAATGACGGCACAATTTCCCTTACACCACACGCCAGTAAAATTACACTCAAGGGCATGCAGTACAGACTATAGCCGTACATTGAAAGAAAACCACCAGACAAGCAAAAGGGATTCAGAAAAGACAGAGGCACATGAGATATCATTGGTGATTTCATTTTGGATAATTGAAAAAAATCAAGCGAATTCAAAAAGGAAGTCTCTGTGAAACCGGGGAATGTCCTCAGTAGTACGCCAAAGCATCCTATTGTTCTAATGAGAAACCTTTACAATGATCAATAAGCACAGTCATGACAGAAAATGGAAAAAGAGACAATGCTGAAGGAGGCAGACGTGTCATCTGCATACCATTACCATACTTCTTCAAGCTGATTGCTGAATAAGTAGAGAAGCAGGACTGGAGAAAGATGAACAAGGATTTAAGTCTGGTGACAGAAATAACCTTCAATAAGCAAATGACATGGCATACTGGAAAATCAAGAAGACCAAAGGGCCCTCATTAGGAAAGTCAAATAACAGAGCAAAAAGAGGGAACAACTTTAGCTTTTGTCCTTCTGAATCATTTATTACTAACAAAGGAACCCACAGTCAAGAAATGACAAAGATTGGTACTTAGCAGAAAAAGGATGAAGTGTCTCTCCAAACAAAGACAGAAATTGTGCCAGGGTGGTTATAGTGGTTCTTCATAGATGTGAAAGCTGGATAATAAGAAAAACCGGAAAGGAAAAGTATTCTTGCCATTGAACTTTAGTGTTGTCAGAGAGTTCTGAGAGTACACTGGACAACAAACAAATAGAGCCAAGTGGGTGTTTGCTGACATTTCAACGGCATACATAGGATATAGTGAAATGAAAACGCATTCCACCAAGATTCCCCCAAAACAAACAAAGAATAAATACAGTATTATGACAAATACTGTATTCTAGCAGCAGCATAGTTAAGCGTCTAAAGACTGAGGTAGGTAGTTGCACAAAAATACCCATCAGTAGCAGCAACAGGATAGTGAGTGTGCAGAATATAATAAATAAAGGGAGTTCGCAGTATCATTTCAGGTGTACGTTTTTGTTTATGGCAGAACTATTTAATGTTTATATGTGTTGTGTTTGGGGGAAGGAAGTAGTTCACTTTAGGAGCATGTTTGTGTGTACAGTTTATGATTCAGTCTGATTGCCTGAGGTAATTTTCCATACCAGACCTGTATGTTACAGAACCTTTTTCCAGACAGACGGAGCGAGAAGAGAGTGTGGGCGGGTTGAGTAGGGTTACCCACTTTGTGGATGAGGTTTGTAGACATCCATGGGGCGAAAGAGACCCCAATGACTTTTTCAGCTGTCCTCACTATCCTCTTTGAAGTCTTGTGATGCGAAATAGAGAAATTCCCGAAACCAGACCGTGAGACAACTGCACAAGAAGCTCTCTGTAGTCAATAACCTTCTTTTGTTTTGTTCACGTTCAGAGCTGCCACTGCATCTCCACTCCGTATGCCATCTCATCATTAAACTTATCAAACTCGGCACAGTAGCATCATCACTGAACTTCATGATGTGTTTTGAATTTTGCATTGCTACACATTTGAGAGTTTTTAGAAGTCATTAAAATGCCTGAAGGCCGAAACAGAAGACAGGATATTCTTTAGATCATGGTCGACAATTACAATACAATAATAATGGTATGACAATAACAATAGTAACTGTGAACAAATAATAAAATGTTAACTATTAATATTAAATGCCAACAGATTATTTTTTAAACGTTACTACTGCCATTTAATTGGACTGCTCAACATGTTAGAGGAAGAACACTAACCAACAGTTCTATTGTGACAGGAATGGACACCTGGGCTGACTACGCTGTCCTACACACCCAGTTAGGGCAAAGCTGATTATGTTGTTTTGGACTCCTTGCCAGATAGCTGTGACAAGTTTACTAGCGAATACCACTCTATACCTAAAAATAGCCGGTAGCCTAGTGATTAGGGCGTTTGCCCTGCGATCAGAAAGTTGTGGGTTTGAATCCCAAAACTGCTAGTGGGACCGCTGAGGTACCCTTGAGCGAGGTGAATGGTTTAATTACATAGAAAGAATTTCACACTGTATGCTGTGGTGTGTTCACAAATGTACGCTTACAAATATGTAAGTCAAGAACCAGTCCTCAGTGATCCCTCAGACAGTCCACAGTTTTGCTCAGTCCTAACTCCCAACATATAAAGGTTAAGCAAAAATATGAGCAGCCCAAAAGCACTTGTTCTGAGAAACAATGGGTAAGGTGATAGTTTAACTTTAATGATAAGGGCAAGGTCCTGACCAGTCACCACCCAGCAAGCCCACAAGAAATGAGACAGTGGAGTTGCTGTAATGCCACAGCATGTATTTGTCATAATGCCACAGCTTTTCCTGAAATGAAAAATGCAACTCTTATCTGTAGGAGTTAAGATTTAACCAGCTGGGACAGGCCCAAGGGAGAAGACACAGTAACATCATGCATCATGAACCTACTTCACAATGTTGGATGAGGTTTAGAGGCACTTAATCATTTCTCCAGTGGTGCATGTCCTCACCTTGACCCCAGAACAGGCGAGTGAGTCAGATCCACAGGCAGCAGCACCGTGAAGGAAAGAAGAGTACCTTCCTCCTGGAGATCCTAAAAGAAGAAACTGCTAGGGAACAGACTAGCGAGGAAACAAGACAGAAATCTGCAGCCAAAAGTGCAGGTCAGCTACTAAACATTCATAACAATAAACAGATAAAAATAAAGATAAATAATATAGATAAATATAAAGCTAATAATGAAGGACAACAACCTGGCCCTCCACCCGGCTCTTTCATGCAGGGCTTTCAAGTCAATTATTAATTTTAAACCAATTGCCACTGTCAATCCCTTGGGTATGGATCTCCTAATATGTAGGTACCTACATATGTTAGGAGGTAGGAAGGTATCAGGTGGTGGATGTGTTAATATAAGATAAGACTCCCCTTTATTAGCCCCACAAGAGGGAAATTTGCAATTTAAAATTGGGGGCTGTGATCTTATTGAACCTGGAAATGAACAAGGCTTGGAAATGAACCTAAAAGCGTTTTAAAACAGAGGTGATACGTAAAAACTAGACCAAGCATCGCGCTGAACTCTCTCTTTCTGCCAGCGAAGAACTGAACACTTCGATGCTTTTGGGAACTGGGGCCCAGCCAAGTGTGTCTGTTCAGGAGATACAGGGCAGCAGATTCTTAAGGCTTAGTGTTATAAAGCAAGTTTGTGCTTGAAGCAAATTATTTATTTTAGTGAAATGAATTATTTAAAACTATAGTTGACAAAGTTACAAGACTGTGTGGTAGTGGAGACGTGAAAATGCTTTCACAGCCTGAGGATGTATGCAGGGCTCCATACCTAAAAAGAGACCTCTGAAATTAGTGGCAAGGAGCCAGAACGATTTGAAAACGCGTGTTTAGCCTTGAATATCTAACTCGTCAGTGGCCTCATTCTCTATTTTAAGACCAGCCTGGGTTTCTCCTGTTCAAATGTGTCTAACCCTACGTTTCCCAGCCTTGATACAGAAAATACATGCCCCTGAACGTTCGAGTATCTTTGCTGCTCCCAAGACCCCTGATCCAACTAATCAGCACAACAGCAAGTGCTTACTGAGCTGTTCGGAGTGTTTTAAGGCAGTGAAAGTACTACAAGTGTGTAGGGCAGTGTAGCTTCTAGACCAGAGCTGGGGGACGTTGGTCTAACCAGTGGTGTAGTCCTAAGAAAAAAGTGAGTATACTATAAACCTGCAAAATATATGGGCACACTTAATAATAGAGTTCTTTTCAACATTCTTATTGGCAAAAATGTTTGGTGTGCACTGTCTGGTGTAAAAACCAGAGGTTCAAATTTTAACAAAGCACACTACAGAGGGAGTAGGTTGCTACACGCTATGCACAGAAGTATTCGTACACACCTGCTTTACAGGGTTTGGGCTAGGCCTTTATTTCGAGTGAAGGACAATCTTAATGCTTCAGCCTACCAAGAGATTTTGGATAACGCCAGGCATCCAACTTTGTGGACATAGTCTGGGGAAGAACCTTTTCTATTCCAGTATGACTGTGACCCAGTGCACAAAGCAAGCTCCATAAAGACATGGCTGGATGAGTTTGGTTTGGTGTGCCCTCATTAATGCTCTACAGAATGAATGGGCACAAATTTCCCCACAGAAACTCCAAAATCTTGTGGAAAGACTTCCAAGAAGAGTGGAAGCTGTTATAATTGCAAAGGCGGGAACAAGTCCATATTAAAGTCTATCAAGTCTAGTAGGTTTTTTTATTGTCATTTCTACCATAACACATAGTACATAGTAAAGACGAAACAACGTTCCTTCAGGACCATGTTGAATGCACTGTCATTAAAGTACCTGTTGGTGTAATGGTCAGGAGTCCCGATATTTTTGTCCATCTTATGTATTTCAGCTTAAGCCCAGAAGGTGTGGCATTGTGGCGCAGAGCCACAATACGATGATCAAAGCAAAACAAACAAACAAATAAATAAACAAACCAGTAGACAAGAAATGAGCACTGAAAAATAACATCAAACTCCACTATTTGGTAGAGGCCGAATACAATATTTTTACGCAACCCTGTGTTACCCTAGCTCTTTTAAATATATAAATAAACGCGAAAGTAATCTACGTAAATTGCGTAAAGTACGTAGAACTCCTCCGGCATGACGTCACTGGTTGTTTGGTAGAGAGAGAGAGAGAGAGAGAGAGGGAGAGAGAGAGAGAGAGAGAGAGAGAGAGAGAGAGAGAAAAGCCACAGCTCAGGAGCTAGGTAGCTGCTTTTTTATTTTTCCGGCTCCTGTACCTTTTATGACTTAATATTTCCACATTTTTTTTACATTTTCTTTAGTCATGTCCACCCCGGCGAGGAGGCGACTCATGAGAGATTTCAAAAGGTGTGTAAAAATGCGTGTCGGGGTGTTGTTTCTGCCTGTGTATGTGTTTTTTTAAGCTAATTTAGCTAGCCGTTTGCTCAGGCTTGAGAGTGCTTTTTGGTTTCCGAACTTGTATTTCTGTATTCTAGACGTAACAGTTTTTTTTTTATCTTCAGTGTTTATAAAGCTACATATGCTTATGTCTCTTTTTGTAATAACATGTTATGTAGCCGGTCGTGGACCTTTAAAGAATCTCGCTCGGCAGCCCAGCACTGTTACACTCACACACAAAATGGACAAAAGTATTGGGACACATCTCTTAATCACTGAATTCAGGTGGCCCCTTTCGTCCAGCAATCTTAATACTTCAGCAGACCAAGACATTCTGGACAACGCCATGCTTCCACCTCTGGACACAGTTTGTGGGAGAACATTCTCTATTCCAGCATAACTGTGCCCCAGTACACAAAGCAAGCTCCATAAAGACATGGTTGGGTGAGTTTGGTGTGGAAGAACTTCACTGGTCCACACAGAGCCCTGAGCTCAACCCCATCCAACGCCTTTGGGATGAACTGGAACGCAGATTGTGAGCTAGGCCTTCTCTTCTCATAAATGCTCTACAGATTGGACTCAAATTTCCCCACAGAAACTCCAAAATCTTGTGGAAAGCCTTCTAAGAAGAGTGGAAGCTGTTATAGCTGCAAAGGGGGACCAACTCCATATTGAAGTCCATGTATTTGAATGCAGTGTCATTAAAGCCTCTGTATGTGTAATAGTCAGATGCCCTAATACTTTTGTCCATATTGTGTATATATATACAAATAGTTCAAGCAGTGAAAACTCGTGTTATTTAAACTGGTTGATTGGCAGGTTGGTAGTTATCGAGTTGAACTTGTATACCATGGTCCTTGGCCATACCTTCTCTGCAGCTGCAAATTATATACTTCGGACTCGATGTACAGTGGTGGTACAGCTGATTTTCATCAAACTGTTTTTTATGAGTGTACCACCTGAACACTGTACACTGCAGGGGCAGGTCTGACAGTCTGAATATTAATTAGTCCATGGCATCTTTTATAGAGGAATTGTACTGACAAATGCCAGACATTACATTCCTGTTTATCTTTTGGCTGGAGTGTGGGGCATGTGCTTTTAGCCAGCCTTGACTGACATGAATGAATAGCATTCAGTATGGTCTTTCTTGGCTGCCATGTTAAACAATGTACTTCACCTATAATGCTCAGAAGGTAGGGACAGGTTAGCTTTGTTGCCTTGAAACTGACCAGGGAGAGTGTTTTACATGAGTCCTTATGAAACGTGCACAAGCATTTACCATCTTTTGTAATGTTCTCAGGCTTCAAGAAGATCCACCAACCGGTGTGAGTGGTGCTCCATCAGAAAACAATATCATGCTGTGGAATGCAGTTATTTTTGGGTGAGTCGCGACGGGTGTTTTTAACTGAAGAGTGAACTTTACAGATGGCATAAAAAACTGCAAAAAGAAAGCTTGCCCCACTATCAGACAAGAAGTCCTCTTGCCAAATCTTGCCTTAATTGCCATTTCTTTTTTAGAGAATGTCTCATTTGTCGTATTTCTTGTTTTGTTAATTCTTTAAAGTCGTGCAAATGATTAAGTATATGACTAAATATCCTGTTTTTAATTAAAATTAAGGGCCTTTATAATTTCATGTCTTATTGATTAGACTTTGTTAAAGTAAGCTAAGTAAAATGGAAATGTCTGCTTTGAGTAATGTTGCGTTTTAGTTTAATGATTATTATTAATAAATGTGTACACACATAACGAATCATGCCTATTAGATAAAAAAACAATTACAAATAAAGAAATCAAAAATGCTGAATGTTTATCTGATAATGCGGATTGAATTATGTAAATGATTACTGCACATGATACAGTTTTGGCTACAGATTAACGGCAAAATCGACATACAAACATATCTATACAAACACACATGGCTTAAAACATCTTTGTTAATTCTGAACTGCTTAGTGACACGAATGATCTTAATCCTAATTCTAGATGTCTGGGAGCCTTCCTGCTTAAACTACACTTTCTCAAAAATCTCTGTCAATTTTGTCTCAGAATTAAATGAATTCTCTGAAACCTTTAAATGACTTTAATCCGGAATCAAAAATCAAATCCCCTGGTTTAGTTAGAGCAAGGTTTAGTTTTAGTTTAATCCCCTGGTTTAGTTTTGGAAAAGTCGAGTGGTTTTTCTCCCAAGTTCCCCCACTGAATAGACAAGGCTGTGACAGGAAACTTGGAAGGTTATTAATGAATAATACTATGTGGTTAACTAACTGGTGAATTTTCTTTTTTTTTTTAGGCCTGTGGGAACACCATTTGAGGATGGTAAGCCAATTACTGTATTACATTAAAAGAAATGCATGCGAATCCCACTTAGATAAGCCAGTAAGTGATTTAATCAGTAAGTGATTAATTCACCCAGGTGTTGTTGGACATAGAATCAGGCATCCCAGAAACAAATGGCAAATTAGTTATTTAGATCAGATTTAATTAACTGCTTTTTTCCCCCCCATTTTGGTTTGATTCAGCCGGGTTTGGTTTGGTTCAGCCATACTTAGTGATTTGAATGTTTCTGTGTCTCGCGTAAACCATTTGTATTTGGTGCTATTTGGTAAATAACAGTATAACCCACCCCACTGTATACATTAGGGGTTATTATAATAATAGCTGCAGTACACTGGAACTCTGCCTTTCAAAACTGGGTTCTAAAGAGATTTTAAAAAAGGCAAAATACTCAGACTGATGTTTGTGATCATTTATTATTCTACAGCATGCTCTCGTCTGCTTTGTTTAATAAAGAGGCTGTATTAATTTTAGGCTATAGTTCTTATTAGTGATGGACCGATCCACGTTTTTCCAGTTCCAGTCCGATTATGATACACGACTGCCGATACCGATACAGATTCCGACATAATACATCATTTTACATTAATATTAGCATTATTTTTGTTGAAATTGTGCTGTTTGTTAGTAAGGTTACATCACAGAATAAATAAACTACTAACCACTTTAGAAGAGCAAAACATATCCACAACTCCACTGAATTTAAAGGCATTCCAAAGGAATTTATTTACACTTCACAAAAACGTAGCAGCAACTAAAATTTTGTAAATATCAAAAACACAACAGTCTCGGCTGAATCATCGAAATAGTTTAAGTATTATGTCCATTCTAGCGGCAACAACTGTGTAAAAATTAAAGTGCAAAACTAATAAATTTAAAATAATGTGAATTCGACACGACACAACAAAACAAAATAGCCCCTGAAAGAACCCCAAAGAGGTCTTGAGGGAGAGTTAAGTGTCTTCTCTGATATTCCTTTCGCTTTTGGGTTGTCTGCTGTGAATTTGTTGCGTTTTTGGAAAACGTCACCCAGCGTCTGCTGCCTGGTGTCTCATCCCCTGTTTTCTAGCAGCTCCTGGTACACTTTGTCGTGAAATCTCTGCAGGGGCTTGATTAAATTTGTTGTATTGTACGACGCAACCGTACTTCCACCCCTCGGCACGCTGGCTTTACACACATTGCAAGTAGCCGTCTTGCTTTTCAGCATTTTCAAACTCTAGTATCTCGAGTGACATTTTGTTCAAAACAAGGCTCGCTCAGATTGAAGTTGCCGCAGGTTCACACAGCGTCGAGTTTGAGGTCCAGCACAAGCTGAGATCGGGGCTGTCCGACTGATCTACAGCTCATCTCTAATTCTTATATGCGGTTACGTTCCAGGAGCACCAGCGTATAGGGAAAAACCACGTTGTTGTGATGTGGTAAAAAGAAAAGCCTATAAAATCTTTATAGTGTAAACCCTAAATATGCCCCCAAATATGCTTCCAAAACATTTTAATTTCATTTAAAACTCAGCTTAATACATTACCCTTAAAGAACATGTAAAGGTAAACCCATATTCAGGGTTACTGTTCATGCAATTCCCTGAAGACAGGTTTTGTATGAAAAATAAAATCTTACTTAATAGATTTACAGTGTCGGACCTATTAACACACATCATCGTTATATTGTAATTGTCTTATGATTCATCATCCAGTTTGTTCCCAAAGATAATTTTGTCTATGGATTAGCTACTTTCATGCTTGCCAACTATTGATTCTTATTTTAACTGTGCATCTTCCTTCAGGAACATTTAAGCTTGTGATAGAATTTTCAGAAGAATATCCCAACAAGCCTCCGACAGTTCGTTTTATCTCCAAAATGTTCCACCCAAATGGTGAGTGTTTACTGACAGTTTTGTTTTTGTAGTCCTAAATAATGGGAGGCGACAAAATGTCAGTACTATCATATCATAATGCATCAAGATATTTTCACAATGTGCATGATGTGACAATATATATTTTTTTTGATATCAGATTACAAGTTGGAAAAAAGAGCCAGTGGAGACACATTAAAAACAACCATGAAAGTACAAATGTTCTTTATCCAGCATTTCACACCCTTCTCTATTTGCCTAAATATAATGAAATGGCACTAATTATGCTCTGTTTCAAACAAAACATGCAGTCATTCAGTGTTGTTTAAGCACCGATATCGCAGTATTCTTAGGAAATATACTGAAACGTTGTGAGGCAGTTGTGCATTTAATTTGTTTTCTTAATTCTCAATTACAGGCCGCTTACCCCATTGAAACCACTGTTTAATCGAGAAGAGTGCAAAACACATTATTGTACATTTCTAAGATTCAATTCATAGTCTGAACGTAGTGTAGAATGTTTGGCCAATAAAACTTGTTAAATTACAAAGCTCGTTTTCTTAAAAGGAAATAACTTTGAAGTGAAGTTAGGAAAAAAAAAAAACCTTTATTTTCGAAATAATGTTTTAATATCAATGAGTTTGATTTCATATCAATCAGACTGTAGTTGCGTTGTTTTGGATAAATGAAAATATCTTCATTTAGTACAGGTAATAATAATGTATAGATTACTTACAAAATTAAACCATGTAGTCATGTGGCCTCACCTGATCTGAATACTGGGTGCCGATTCACTGTATTTATTTGTTGGGATGCATTCAAGAACAGCAACAGAACTTGCTAAAACATGACAGATGACATGTATAGGTGTTTGAAAATGCTTGAAAATTAAACCGACTGATAAACAGTTCTGAGCTGATGCTTGAGCCACAGCTATAGTTTGTCATCATCTAAAATATTTTTACAGCATTTAGTTTTCATATCTGCTAAATCTGTCTGTCTGGCGCTAAGGTTATTATTATTATTATTATTCATTTTTACTCGCAGTAATAAACATGCTGATGGATTACAAAGCAGTGGCACTAGAGTGTAGTGTCAAATACACTAAAACCCCGACATTCGCAGGGGTTACGTTCCAAGAGCACCCGCAAATAGTGAAAATGCTATGGAATAAAATGTGGAACAAAAACGCCTATTTTTGTAGTGTAAACCCTAAATATGCCCCAAAATATGCGCCCAAAAAACTTTTAATTTCATTTTAAACTCAGCTTAATACATTACCCTGAAACAAAATGTAAAGATAAACCCGTATCCGTACTGTCCAGTTTACACTGAACTCCTACAGTGCTAGAATGTTAATACCGATGTTACCCCTGTACAGACTGTACTGTAATTCATGCACGTGCGTTTTCTTTGGTATAAGCAGTAAATACAGTAACAAATTAATTTAATTTACAGTAACAAAAATACAGGGCTTTAAGAGGAACAAAACGAAAAACACGAGAACACTCAAGATGCTCCATGAGGGAAATTCTGGACTGTATCTGCCAGAGATGCGTCACAGGGCAGCAGCCAATCAGCAGCAAGGAGAAATAACGTTGCTATTTTCAAACCTTCCGCCTCTGAATACAAGTGACTGTGATGTCTGGGCCTCATCCGCCACGCCCCCTCGTCCGTGTGCTGGTTGTTTGTTTGGGAGCAGCGCTGAGCAGCGGGGGTGCAGCGAACTAGGCCCGGACGTCACAAAAGCAAAAAAAATGTGGAGGATATCTATGGTGTCTTGTGAATTCGCGAATGACTGAATCTGCGACGGCATTAAAAGCTGTTTCGAAGTATTGCTGGTGTTTCCACCCTTACTTAGAAGTAGCACTCATCGTATTTATTTGTGAAACGAAGCCACGCTTTGAACTGCTCTTATTCCCTTTGACTCCTTCATGTTGAAGGTTTTCAGAAGCGTAGACGTGTAGTTTGAAGTCTGGACGCCAGAATTTTTGCAATGTGCAGCTGTCACAAAAACATGCCGCCACTGATTAAAGGAATCGATTACCTCAGATGCATATTATTCGATTAGATGATTTGGAACTACTTCTAGATTCCTATGAAGTATGCGTCCTTAATGTTTTGCATTATCTTTAACTGGAAAATATTTTTTTATCCCACAGTTTATGCAGATGGCAGTATATGTTTAGACATTCTTCAGAATCGATGGAGTCCTACATATGATGTATCATCTATTCTAACATCTATCCAGGTGAGTGTTCATTCTTGGCAATAAGTTTTTGCATTTTAATTTTTAACTCGCATTGCAGTATTTGTAGAGACAGTCTTCATTTGTCATTATTGACTGCAGCATTATTAACATTTTGTAATTACAACCGTTCGTGAAAATGATAGTCATCACATTTAGAAGATCTTCATAAAGATTTTTTTTTACATAGAAAATAAGTAAATTACAGATATACCACAAAACCATTTCTGCATAAGAGCTGAACATTCTGGATTTGAACATACCTCAAACAGATTAAACTATTTTAATTAATCTGTCTTTTCCACGTCAAGCAAAGGAAAAAATATGGAATCTCAGTTCCTAAATTTCCAGAAATTCCTGATTTCGAAAACAAATAGAGGCACTGTATTCTTTCAGAGTCCTTTCAGATCTTAACGAGCTGTTGGTCTTGGCTAAGTGAAATGAAACAGGGTCCCAGCAGGAGAGTTGTCGGTTGAAACAATGGAATATATTATGACACTCTTTCATAAAGTAAATCCACCTCAGCTGTGTTTAAAATGTTGTACAAGTATGAACAAAGTAGAAAGGATAGAAAAGGAAAACACACAGGTTGACCACGGAAGATATCAATGCGTCAAGATGGAAAATTCTTAAGAGATTTGCCTTGAAAATAGAAAATGCACAACAAAACAAATGCAAAACACCTATGCAGAAGTGGGAGTCAGTGTTCAAGAAAGAACTGTAAGAAATTGGCTGAATAAAATGAACTTTTCAAGCGAACACCGGCACTAACACAAGGTTACAAGTGGCTAAAGAACAGAGATCATGGAGCGTGGATGAGTGGAAGAAAGTGATCTTCAGTGATAAGTCACGAGTCTGCATTAAGGAGGGAATGATGCTGGAACTTTTGCCTGGAGCTGTTTTAATGAAACACACAACAGTGACTGAAGATAATTTCTGTATCATTTATATAAAATAAAAAGTACACTTCACAACTAATACAAAAAAAATAGATAGTATTGCATGTGTATGCAAATATATTGTAGGTTAGCAACAATTTCCATGTATTATTATTATAATAGTAATATAAGTAATAATGCAATAAGGTAATATAGTAATAACATAATATAAAGAATTAAGGATAGTGTTTCTGTTGAAACAGTTGCTAATATATATATAAAAGTATTTTTCTCAAAATACTGCTTTCTGTATGTATAGAGTTTACAGAGCTTTTTTGTATTTTAATAACTTAGTTTCAGCCTTCGTGAAGTGTTTGTGAGCCCAGAAAGCACGTGTGCAGTCCTGACACTCCTGTTGAGGTTAATGTGGACAGTACAAGGGGGAATTGTTCGCCTTAATCAGAATCAGAATCAGAATCAGAATCAGAAAACTTTATTTATCCCGGAGGAAATTGTTTATGTTTATGTTTATGAAATTGTTTATGTTAAACTGTAGCACTTAAACTCTGGTGGCTATAGAACATTTCAGGGCATGTCAATACCAATTTTGTCTATATTTATTTGCAGTTGCACTGTTTATTTCCTCCAGGATCAAAGTTTTCTGATTCCTGTAAATTGTGAAGCGCTGAACATTCGTCCTCAAGTGTCATCGTAGTCTGGCGAGCCAATTAGTATGACATTCTTAAAAATATATTTGACAAGAGAAAGGCTAGTGGGAATCAAATTTACTTTCTTGCCACTTCGCAGCTGGTGGCCTAGTGGTTAGGGCATTGACCCTGCAATCAGAAGGTTGTGGGTTTGAGTCCCAACTGCTAGTGTCACCACTGAGGTTCCCTTGAGTGAGGTACCGTCCCCACACACTGCTCCCCGGGCGCCCCTCATTGGCGGCAGCCCCCTTCTTCACTTGGTGAATGGGTTAAATGCAGAGAAACATTTCACATTGTTCACACTGTGTGCTGTGGTGTGTTCACACGTGACTATAAGGGTTAAGAGATTAAATTCAACATTGGCAAGTTTGACATTGATCTTTATGTTACTTAAAATTAAGTGCCCTAAGTAGCAAAGTCGCTTTTTTACCTCTTTGCAATCTGCTGCCACAGTAGTTGTGACTACTGTTTGTCCACACTGGAAAGTTTATGATGTTTCCTTTATTGCAGGACAGACTGATAGTTTCTGAGCGAGTGTTTGTGCACATTCAGAACAGAATTTGCTTGGGAAGCTATAATTCATTTGTTTCAGTTGGATGTGATTGAAGTATGAAGCAATTTCCACATCTTGTCTTCCATGTTAAAGAAAAAAGTATGTTTTGGGTGGTTTTTTTTGTTTTTTTTTAAACAAATGTATTTTCTCTTTATAGTCCTTGCTGGATGAGCCCAATCCCAACAGCCCAGCCAACAGCCAGGCAGCACAGCTCTATCAAGAAAACAAGCGGGAGTATGAGAAGAGGGTCTCTGCAATTGTGGAGCAAAGCTGGGTTGACTCCTAATGCTGGAATGTCTGCTCTGGCGCTGCATATCAGTTACTTCAATCTTTCATTTACCTCATCATGATGATTTGTTTTGACATCAAAAGAGTTGAAGTTCTGTAAGGGGGAAAGGAACAATCAGTAGGGCCTGATATTTGCCAACATTTTGCTGAAATTGTGCTGTTGGGTTTCCTTTTTTTTTTTATTGCATGGTAAGTTATTGCTGACAGAATTTGCTGTTTTGTTGGACCGTTGCTGTTAGACTTTCAAATCTTTTTTTTTTTTTTCCATTTTCAAAGAAAGCAGACTGTTGGCAAAAATGGATAAGGAAATATATCCCTAAATTATTTACTGAATACCCTAAATCACAAATAATGAATGAGCTGACAAGGGTTTTAGCAGTGGTAGCAATTTATTCCAGTTTACGGAATGCTCTCCATGTCAGGGTTTGGTTGGATTAACTTTGCTCATGTCTCATTTGATATTCTTTAACACGCACCTTCATTTGTATGTGGCTGCAAATAAACTAAGTGAAATGTGCATTAATGAATATATTGTCCTATACAAAAATAAGTGGATTTTCAAGCAAAGTATGGATTATATTGTGACCGTTTCCATGAGGTATATGTTATGAAGTTAGTTTTTGTGAATTTATCTTACAAAGCATTTATACTGTATGCTGTATAAGCAAAATACATTTTTTCAGACTTTGATTTGATTTTGAATAGTTTTTATTGACGGTAAAATCCTTTTGAAATTGCATTCACATAAAAAAAGGCTGTTTATTGTCACGAAGTTTAAAATACATAGGTTTGAGTTAAGAAAAGAAGTTATAAAATTTTGCTAAAACTTGCTTTCCCCAGAAACGTTCTATTCCAAGATAAAAGAGATTAAAAAAAAAACCCCAACTTGCTATTCTGAGGTAAAACTTGCTAAACAATTCCTGTCACTTATGAGTAACATCTACTGCAATGGCTCTTTGTCCTTTTCCAGGGTTGTTCATTGGTCAGGTTCATCAGGAGAAAAACATCTCGCTTGGCAGCTCAGGTGTCACCTCTGTAGGATGTCAGAAAAAAATCATGGTCAATGCGTTATTTGACCATTCCAGGCACATCTTTCAAAGTGTATAAGTACCTGCACCACCTTTTTTTTTTTTTTTGTTTTTTACCTAACATAGGAAAGAGATTATTTAAATGTGCATTAATTTTATCCTGATATGTCTAATAACTTATGTTTGAGGTTTAAAAAGCAATCACTTATAGTTAATCCCATTCAAATGTTTTTACACCCCTTGTTCAAAAGTTCAGTTAAATTGTAATGCACAGTTACTCTAATGCATTTATTTGCTCAATTTAACAAAATTGCAAAAATGTAGCATGTGCATTTATGGCACATTTAATTTTTTTCTAAAACATTTTCCTAAAAGAATAAGAGGGGGGAAAAGCATATTTGCAGTATATTCCCTGTATACATAATTAATCATACATAATTTATTTTGACCAAGGTTCAAACTGTGTGCGCGAGTCCCATTACATAACACACCACTCAACCAATTGTCCAAGGAAAATAGAGATTGTCTTTTAATAGTTGGGGGGGGGGGGTTGGCACTTTGTTTTTATAGACTACAATTGATGTTTATCAAAACAGTATACAATGCAAAAGTTCTATCCTGCACAGTTGAGGCTTTCTGCAGCTTCTTGTGATGCAAAGGAACAGTCCTAGTCATTACAGAGCAAAATGTACCTTCTGCTGGTTCTTGACAATTTCATCTCGGGTTTTAAAAACAGGTGCATCTTCAACCACAATTCCTTCAGCCATCTCCTTCACTTTATCTAGTAGATCTGGACTGTATCTAGGATGAAGACAAAAGGAACAATATTTACAGATAAGACACTAAAATAATGAGCAAATCAAATGAAAGTTAAAAGTATAACTACAAGCCACATGATACTGACCAACAACTCAACCCTAGTCTCTTGAGTTTTCCCCATTCAAATACATATCTGCATTCCAGTCTAGCATAACTTCCACACTGCAAATTAATGCCTGCACTGTCACAAGTGCACACAGTCCACAAGCATTAAAAACACCCAAGCAAGCACTTCACTGTGGCCATCAAGATTTACTGCACACTAGGCCTGACACAATCCTTAGTGCTGTTTACAAAAATCCAGAATCAGAAAATGCAGCACCTAATGTCCTATCAGGCAGTCGACAAGTTGACTCATTTTGGCCAAACTGCAACAGCAATTAGAGAAAATGCATTCCAGAAAAGCAAAAAAAACCCCTCTAATACCATGTTCCTATTAATACGTCACAGTTGATTTATAGTCAGGAATTTAGGAACTGCGATATGGTAAAATATGTGATGTCTGGTTCACCAGGGTATAAATATAAGGTGGCAAAGAACCTACTGAACTCCCTGTGAGACACATACACCAATAAACTAGTACAAAATTGCACCCAAAAATGCTCATGTTAGAGCAATAATTATATTTTTCCAAACTATCAAATGGGACCTACCTAGTCATTCAACACAGAATGGTTCATCACACTATGGTTCCCAGAGCATTTGTTACATGGCACAAAAGCAGGCCTTGAGAGTTTTTATTGACCTCTATAGGAGGATCTTTGCTGAGGACTTCCTCATTGGTGTTCAGTGATTGTTGGTGTACAAACAGCTAAAGAGCCAAACTGTCGTCTAATCGCCCTTCGTGGCTCGATTTACACTGTTTCGACTGACCATTACACCAACAGGGACTTTGATGACACTGTACATAAAAAAAAAATGGACTTTAATATGGAGTTGGTCCCCCTTTGCAGCTATAACAGCTTTCACTCTTCTCGGAAGGCTTTCCACAAGATTCAAGTTCTTCCATACTGAACTCATCCAAACACGTCTTTATGGAGCTTGCTTTGTGTACGGGGTCACAGTCATGCTGGAATAGAAAAGGTTCTTCCCCAAACTGGTTCCACAAAGTTGGAAGCATGGTGTTGACCAAAATGTCCCGGTCTGCTGAAGCATTAAAATCGGCGTTCATTGGAAGTGAGAGACCACCTGAATTCAATTATTAAAAGGGTGTCCCTATACCTTTGTCCATATAGCGTACCTAGTCCTTCAGCACACTACGGTTCTCAGAGCACTGTTCTCTAAATACCCTTTGGAGCTGGATGTATCTCCTAAATGCAATCCATTCAATTTCCTGGTCTTACCAACGTCTACCCATGTTCTACACCTCGTATTTACAAGAGGTAGTGAGGGGTTTTTTTTTCTGGAGGAACCTAATAACGGAGATCTCTGATTGTAAACCTTATGTAGGAACACTATACCGTCATTATAAATCTGATTCAGGAACACAAAAACAGTCACTCACCTGCAGCCCAGGAACACGTTGTTGGCCCAGACCATGGACAAAGCCAGGAGATTATCTAGGTGAGGATCTTCATAGTCATTTATGTTTCTGTAAATGAACTCCCTCCTAGATTTCCAGTGTTTATCGCTCTCAGAAATGGACCGAAATGACTCGACGAGGTCTGACAAATGCCTGTTTTGTGCAATAAAATCTTCCACGTCTCCTGAACCCGCCATAGTTCCTCTGCTGGGTGGGTGATCTGACCCTCCACAGAAAAAATGATTTACTCGTCTGTTTGGTGTTCAAACAACAGTTTATTGCCATCTGCTGGTCAGAAGATCCTTCGACCTACTTCATCTTCTCAAACCTGCAAGGTAAAGTCCTGCTGCTGTGTGTGGACGCATTTCAACATCTATAACTATAAACTATAAAACCGAGGTAGGCATGTGTGAAATCATTTGTTTATGGGTTGAATGTTCATTTTTTTGTTAAAAAACAAACTCCAAATACATTTGTAAGCACTACTTAATGTAACTTATATGTGTTTATATGTAGGAGTCTTGCCCTACTGACAACTTTCACTGGTACACTGTACTTGCCCATTATTCTAATTGTGCCATTTTGTAGGCAAAGTCAGATTTACAATCAAGATAAACAGTTGCAAGCAGTTTCTTGCCCAGTATGTCCAGGTATAGCTTACTGTCTAATTGTAGCTTTGACCGATTTTGAAACCAGCCAGGTCACTTCTGAAGTTTTTCATCCGGAAATACTGTAGACAATACAAAGTTCCCCAAATGTTTTAAATAAAAAGAGGAACGCTGTCAGATTGGAACCCAAAATTGGACCAGAGCTTCTCTGCTCACTCCAGTATTTACTATTGGACTTTAGACAAATATGTGCTGCCACCTAGTGAATTACCCTTATTTGAAAGGTTTAGTCTATTGAGACGTTTTACTTTGCACTCTTCAGCAGGCCGTGCCTTCATGTACCATTAGTGAACAAAATTGTACCATAATCTCTATATCAGTTTTTATTGTTTTATTTTAATTTCATCTTATTTTACACCATTTGACCTTAAGGACCATGTTTTACATTTGAGAATACATTTACATTTTTTGTACCTTGATGACAAAAATGTACAGTACTTTTTTGTGATAATAAGTGTTATTGTTTGTGCATAAAATGTATAGTTTTGTTTCTCCTTAGGAATACTCGGGGCATTTATGTAGTTTTATGTACCAAAAGCTCCTTTTTACATGATCTATGTTTGTAAAAGAGTTTTATTCTGATTGGCTGGACTATATTATGCTTCATTCATATACACTTCCTATGTGAATGGTGTATGAATATATTCAAGTGTGTTGTTTCTGTAATGTCACAAAATCAGCGAGTTCAAAATGGGCTGATTTGCAGCTTAGTTTCCATGTAAGGACTATAATGGACTGGACAGTGAATTATATGATTTGACATTTTAACATTATTATTTCCACACTACATTTAACTTGTTTCGTCAAAATGCTAGGACTCAAATAACATTTTACATTCTCCTCTAAGTGGTAGGCATAGCAAGTGTTCATGGAACAGCCCCAGATATTAATCAAAACATGTTTTACCTTCACTTCTTTTGAAATTACATTTGTTAATATAACCAGTCCAGATACAAATAAGACGTCTTTCTCTCTAATTACTACCTACTGACCACCAGGGCCTTATACAGAGCTCATATGAGAATGTGTGGTTTCCTAGCTAACCTTGTGGTATATGGTAAAGCAATAATAGATGGAGAAATTACATTAAATTGTATACATTCTCTGAACAGATGAGTCCTCAGGAGGTTTTTCAAGCTAGAGAGGGATTCTGCTGCTCTGGTCACCTTTGGCAGCTCATTCTACCAGGACTGGGTTTACCTTGTGTGTAGGGATGGCAGTTGAATGCACCAGAAGAGTGAAGGAGATTTAAATTGACCTTCATACAGAACACATTCCACTGAAATCTGCATTTTCCCCAATATGTAATGAGGCTCACTCATTACTGGAGTCACACCCTTGATTTAATCTTGAACCTTGGTGTTAATATAGATAACACCACTGTAATCATTACCTCAACGCATATAAGTTTCATCTGAGCCATTAAGTATTTACTTCCCTTTACTTTCGAATGAGTCATACAATAACATCCACCTCAGCTCTTGGTTTTACTGAAAGCCTCCCAGACTTAACAACCTCAGATAGCTCTCCATCTGGTCCACCAGAGTTGGATAACCTAACCGAATGCTCAGAGGACACTTTTAGATCCACTTTAAATAATATTGCTCCGTGTGCCATAAAGGAAAATTTGAGAAAATTAGACTGGCCAATCTGAAATCCTTACTGCGGCATGTCATCTCTCATTGAATCTAACAAAAATAAACCTAGATGACTTTTCAGCATTATTTTATACAAAGACTCCATCACATCTGCTGCCTGATACAGCCGATGCAGATACTGATCAAACTTTTGCTGCAGCAGAGAAACTGGTACTCTTTAGCCCAGTTCAACAGGCAGAGCTCGCTACAGTTATCTCCTCATCAAAATGATCTACGTGCACACTCAATTCAAGTCCCACAAGCTTGCATAAAGAAAGCTCACCAGTAATAATTGGGCCTCTCTTAGGAATAATAAACCCTCCTTAGCCTTGGTTAAACACCAAAAGCTTTGTATCTTTGCTGGTTTTGCTCAACCTTTGTGTGACATCATTTGACACCATAGACCTACACTACTACAAAGACACACAGTAAAAGATTGTTTACTTTCTTTACTAGGACTGTAATTCTTATGAGGTAAAACCATGACTGTTGGGCCACTTCTTTCAGTATTATCTTAGAAATAAATGTTTGTTAAGAAAAAGGTCTGTAATTTGATAACTCATATGGATCAAGATTTGGTTTCATCAGAGGCTTAATAACTGCTGGTTTAAAGTATGTATGGCGTTCCGCAAGGTTCTGTCCTAGGACCTCTATTATTCACACTATACATGTTGCCACTGGGATTAGCTTCCTGCTACAAATATGACACACAGCTGTGTATATCAGACAAACCAGACTGTTAAACTCTAAATTAAATAAGATTGAGAATTATGAGGTAGGAAAAAAAACTGGATGTCAGCTTTCTCCTGCTCAAAAATGGTGGTCCTTAAGCTACAAGAAACAGTCAGGTTTTATGTTATTTCTTGTTAGTTTCTCAGTTTCTCTGGTGAAAACTATAAACATCTTGGTGTCACTGTTGATTCAGAAATATTCTTTGATGCAGATATGATTGTTGAAATTAAAATAGCTTTTCTTCATGTTTGAAACATTGCTAAGCTAAAAAAAAGGAAATATCTCTACATGATGCAGAAAAATTAGTTCACAACTACATTACCTCCAGATGTGATTACTGTAATGCCTGCTGTCAGGCTGTTCCAACAAGTACCTAAACGTCCTCAGTAGAACCAGGAAATTTGACCATATTTGTCTGATACTATCAAAACAACATTGGCTTTCAATCAAATTCTAGACTAACTACAAAATTCTACTATTGACATATAAATGCTTGAATTGGCTTGCCTCCAAACACCTCTGTGAATTTGTCTCCTGTTGTGAACCTTCACACTCACATGTCAAGGTGTTCTGTGAGTTCCCAGAATTATGAGAGCTACAGCAAGGGGAAGAGCCTTTTCGTACAAAGCCCCCCCCCAGCTTTGGAATAACCTTCCGGTTAATGTTTTCGAGTGTAGGCTGAAAGTCTGCTTGTTTACCCAAGCTTTCTATAATTAACTTTTCCTGTTAGATGAAGGGTATAGAGCCGGGAAGGAATAGAGAATTTAAGTAAACTTTTTCAAGGTTGTTGATGGCGGAGTGTGGGGTGCCAGTGTTTGATCGTGCCCTTGTGCCTGGGACGCCTGACCTGTCTTGGACCAGGTCGGCTGCCATGTGCTCCCACACCCCAGCCAAGAGCTGTTGTTGCTCAAAGTCGCTGATGGACACTGTAGCTCCAACTGCTGTGGACTGGAGACTCTCAAGCCACCACTCAAACTACTACTTACACAGACTCCAACAAAAATTGCCACAACAGACTCTGTTCCTTCTCTGTTAGCCATGGGCACCGGAACCATTACATTATTACCCCCCACCCTTTCCCCACTGGACAATGGCCGGGACTTTGCACACGCGCAACC
>JBBIGA010000022.1:3485805-3513716 GCA_037576975.1 Alestes dentex | reverse complement strand
CTTGGATGAGAGACGAAACGTCTTCAACTCTCTACCCAAGTCCAGGTGACTTATGAACTCCTTTCTACATTGATTTGTCTCCCTGGATGAATGAAAAGAATGAACCTTCACAGACAAATTGGTGATTACCCATACATTTTACTGTATTTTTACTACTAAAAAATGACATTACATTATTACTGTGTTTACCTGCTTATACCAAAGAAAACTTGCTTGCATTAATTAATTGTGGGAGACGTAAACTGTCCAGTGCGTATACTGGTTTACCTTTATATTTTCATTAAGGGTAATATATTAAGCTGAGTTTAAAATGAAATTAAAGTGTTTCAGATTCAGGCATTTTTTTCTTAGAACCAAACTAATAATTGTTGGCGAAAACTGGAGCAAATTGGTGAAAACCGCAGATATCCTCCACATTTCCACGCTTTTTTCGTGGCAATATATATAATTCTTCATGCATTTTCGTGCTAAATTATTAAGAAAAATATAGGCCTAATTTACTAATTTTGTAACATAAATATGAATGTAAATTCAGCTACATTTCCATATTAAATATAACTGTATAAATGTTTTTGTACTGTCGGGAGAACAAAAAGAAAGTGCATTTGGGAGGGTTAAATAAGGCTGTACTCAGACAGGGGCGTACTGGGACCAAAAACAGCCTGGAGTTTCTTCACCAGCTGCGGGAAGATAAGATATGATAAACCTTTATTAGTCCCACAAGTGGGAAATTTATCTGCATTTGTCTGCATCTCGGCCAAGAAAGACAGGCCGAGGCCGCCGTGCACTGGACAGCCGGTATTTTCCAGAACGCACAGATTGCCAGTCCACCCCTGACTCTTCTTGAGTGTTTTTCTTGTTTTTCATTTTGTTCTTCTTAAAGCGCTGTGTTTTATTGCTGTAAATTCAATAAAAAGAGGTTGTTGAGCTCAGTCGCCGTCCAATGTTTCAACTGTTTTGCAAACAAAAACAATAAGGAATCCACTCATTATAATTACACTTTTAGTGAGAAATGTGTAGTATATTTTCACACTATTGAATACATTCACTCATTCATGCAGCAGAATTAAAAACCAGGCTCTGTTTTGCAGGGTGCATCACACATTATCTAAAGCATTATCAGGTCACGAAAAACACCATAGCATCCTGGGGATTGTATTCCTTCCCCATCCCTCAGTCACCAGTTAGTGCTCATAGTGGCGGTGTTACGCACTGCCCATTAAAACACATAGGGTAGGAAACGTTGTCCTAGCACGTAAAAAAGGCCTAAAACGTGATCACAGCACGTTTGTATAGATTTTTATGTCGTGATGGCTGCACGAAAAAACGTGAGACCGGGTTGAGTTCTTCATACTTCACTTGTTCTAGTACAGTCTAGAAGTTCTATACAAGTTTTGGTCCTCTGAACCAAAGTCCAAGCCATTTACGATGCATTATTTTTTTAAAGAATGTACCACTAATAACTATATAACTATAGACAGTATTTTATTCTAGTATTTCTGTGTTGACTAGACTTGGAGCAGCTTGTAATAGGAGCCAGTGGGAAGTTGCTGATCTTGCAGTTACTGTTTCTGATAATCATCAACAAGACATGAAAGAGCAAGATTAGGTTGAAAAACACTGTAAATCTGCTTACACCTTTAATTGTTTTTTTTTTTAACATGACAAAGTGAGATTAAATAGTAAGCTTTAACTTTGAATCTGAGACCTCACCCTGATTGGTCCTAATCACTGGGTCAATTATCCTGAGACCTCCCACTGAGTGTGATTGGTCCTAATCACCACCTCCATTATTGAGAGACCTCCCCCTGACAGTGATTGGTCCACAGAGGCCCCAAGCAGTGCTGGGATAAGGAGAATGCACTCTTTTTTTTACTTCAGTTAAAAGAACCAGTTTAAAGAACCTTCATATAGCATAAAAGTTTTATACCACTCAGAATAATGCCAGACTGTGATTGGTCTTGAGACCCCTGTTCTGAGACCTTCCCCCTGAAGGTCTAATTGATCCTAATTATCCCCTCGCTTGTTCTAAGGCTCCCACTGAGTGTAAACTACGTTATAAAGCAGTAGAAGGTTCTGACCAAATTAAATATTAAGCTCTGAGGTTAATGGTTTAATTAGCTTGTCTTCTGCCTGGTCCAAACCATGATGGCAGGTCCAGAATCGAGAACCTCTGTTCTGGGAAGAAAGCAGGAGTGTATCTGAGACAGTGGTGGTGCTGGTGGTCCTGAGCCAGGGCTGGGAAGCCCCCCCTGGCATACCCCCGGGCAGCTGGTCCCGCAGGTGGCTAAACAGCTCCTGGATTCAGCTGCAGGAAGCCAAGCTTCAAATCCCTCAAAAAAAGAGAAAGAAACCAGGAAACCGTCTTCTACCTCCAGCCAAACCTGCCTGCCAGCCTAAATCAAGCCTCGACACTTTAATTAGCAGCTGCACCGTCTGCTCTGCTCTCCTTTGTTGAGCGCTGAATCAAAAATGTTGTGCTCTGCCGAACGTTTCTGAAACGCACTCAAAGAAAGGTTTGTGTGAGGCCTTTCAGCTGCTGGTGAGCATTAACACATGACTTTGCGCAGAAGGTTCACCTTGACTGCTAATCTGCACAAAAGGCAGCTGTCGTGAAGAGGAGCGATGTGTGAGGGGCTGACTTGAGCGAGTTTAGCGCAAGAAATCAATCCATTGTTGTCGGTCTGCTGAGTTAAGAAAGATCGAGTCTGTCAGTTCAGTGGCAGTCATTTACTCGAAAGCTATTTAAATGTTATTCTCAGATGTTCCGTGCGAGATCCTTCTTGTTCTTGCGATGGAGACGATGCTGTTGAACTGAATTCTACACAGATAATGCTTTTAGTCACAAATCAGCTAGAGTGAAATCTGAACTGATATCAGCGCTGTGCCCTTGGATTCATACAGCCAATCCTCACACATTTTTATAAAAATATTTTAATGTGGTCTTGAGGAACAGTTCTCCAGGCTTCAGTCCAGTCCCTGAACCTGACCAGTTTCAGAGGAATGTTCAGGCAGAACAAAGACCATCTAACTGAAGTCCTGAACCAGTGAAGAAACAGGTGATTCCAAATGATCAGGTGGTGATCAGTATACTGGTGGTGCTGAATGCTGAGTGGTTGGAACTCCTTTATCTAGGCTCCTTGTATCTTTAGAGACTTTGCAACCTGTCCGTAAAACATTTCACATTTCTTTTATTTAATCTCCTCAGTATGACAAAGATCAGACAGTCTGACAGAAAGTAGGATTTTTACACCAACAAGGAGATTTAAAGCAAAAGACAAAATGAAGGGGTAAACAATGGGCTAAGCTGTGCTTGGGTTTCATGTGAAAATGTTTTAGATGTTCTAGATGAAACAAGGACATATGAGCACACATTAGAGTTTGTGTGTATCATTTTACAGCGACTCTTTCAGTAAAACGTCCTGAAACCTGCTTACGCTACAGCTCTGCAGTCAGTGATGTATCTGGAACTGACTTAACTCATTCACCTGAGGGAAGCAGCGGCCAGCCAACAGTGCAGCACCGGGGCAGCAGTGTGTGGGGAGCAGTGTGTGGAGGAGCAGTGTGTGGAGGAGCAGTGTGTGGGGAGCAGTGTGTGGAGGAGCAGTGTGTGGAGGAGCAGTGTGTGGGGAGCAGTGTGTGGAGACGGTACCTCCCTCAAGGATGCCTCAGTGGTGCCACTAGCAGTGCTGGAACTTGAACCCACAACCTTCCAATCACTGGAGAAACTTTCTAACCACCAGGCCACCACTGCCCTGTTCTTCGGTTTTTCACTCAGTGACATATCTAAAACTCAATCCTGCTTGCACTATGACGCTAGAACTGAAGTGTCTAGAACTGACTGCTATTGCTCTATGGTCAGTGATGGTCAGTAACTAGAACAGTCAGAAACCAGTTTACACTAAGTCTTCACAGTGGCATATCTTCAATTTCAAATTCAAATTCAAAGAACTTTATTTGTCCCCGAGGGGCAATTTAAAAGGCACAGTGGAGCAGAGCACACATATGACAGTAGTAACATTTGAAACACAACGGATGACACACAAAACAGTTTTTTTTTAAATAAATCTAAGCAGGGAACAAGCAGTGATCAGCAAGGGATGAGAAAGTGACTCACTTGAGATTACATAGCTGTATATTTACACATATTTCCTGAGTATTGCACTATGAACAATAATAAATAATTTTAAATAACAGAAGCAGTAAGGTGCATAATCTCTGAAGTGAAAAATGAGAAATGGGAGACTCAAATCAAATCAAGGAGGTCTGGTTTAGGGGGGGTGGGGGAGGTGGGAGTGTGTGAGGTGTTAGTGATGGGTTTGGGTGAGTGTCAGGAGTTCAAAAGAAGGACAGCTTTAGGAACGAAGGTGACCTTCCTCCTCTGAGTCCTGCAGCTGGGGCATCGGAGCCGGCGTTTGGAGGGGAGCCACTCAAAGGTAGAGTTCAGAGGGTGTGAGGGGTCTTTAATGATCTTGAGTGCTAGCCTGCGTGTCTGCTGGTCACAGATGTGTGATAAGGATCTCACAGGCAGTCCAATGATCTTAGAGCACACGCTGACGGTGCTCCGAAGCCGTTTTCTGTGCTGCATGCTAGTGGAATGGAACCAGCAGGTGATGGAGAATGATATGACACTCTCTATGAAGGAATAGTAAAAAGTCTGTAAAATGTCTTTCCTGACTCCAAAGGAATTGAGCTTCCTGAGGAGGTACTGCCGCTGATGACACTTCCTGAGAATCTCCTCTGTGTTGGAGGAGAATTTCAGCAGGTGGTCGAAGATGGTGCTCAGATATTTATACTCCTTGACTAGCTCCACCGGCTTCCCGTGGATGAAGATGGTAACTGCTGCAGTCAGGTCCCTCTGCTTGTTGGTGAAGGTCACCACCATCTCATTGGTTTTGCTGACATTCATTTCCAGACATGAGGAGTCACACCAGTTCACAAACTCCTGCAGAGCCTGACCATGGTTGTGTGAGGGGCCTGACAGCAGAGACAGGAGGACTGTGTCATCAGCATACTTCACCAGATGACAGTTAGATTGTGTGGCTCTGCAGTCATCCATGTATAAGATGAAGAGTATAGGAGACAGCACACAGCCTTGGGGAGACTCAGTCGAGGTGTACCGGAGGTCAGAAAGAATGTTATTAACCAGTACTCTCTGTGATCTGTTGGTCAGAAAGTTCAATATCCACAGGATTAGCTGGTTGTCCAGGTGAAAGGTAGAGGAAAGTTTAGTAGCCAAGATATGGGGTTGCAGAGTGTTGAAAGCAGAAGAGAAGTCAGCAAATAAGAGTCTGACTGAAGAGTTGGGTAGTTCCAGGTGTTTGTGCATGGTGTCTATGATGAATGATTTTGCATCGTCAACACCTCTGTCTGTGCGATATGCAAATTGCAGCGGGTCCATTTGGGAGTTGGTGGTCCTGATGATATGGTGTTTTATGACCCTCTCCATGGCTTTCATCACTAGAGAGGTAAGAGCCACGGGCCGAAGATCATTAAGGGCTTTGGTTGTGCTTTTTTTGGGAATGGGGATGACTGTGGAATGCTTCCAGAGTTGGGGGCTATACCACTGTCCATGGAGCTCTGGAACAAGGTCTGGAATATGCCACCTAGTTGCTGAGCACAGTGCCGCAGGACTCGACTGCAGATGTGGTCTGGGCCGGGTGAGCTTCTCTCTCTAGTCTTCTTAAGGGCTCTCACTACGTCCATCGTGGTGAAGATGAGTGGAGCAGGGTTGTCTGATTTAAGTAAGGATCTTAAATTCTGGAACTGGGTGATGATGTCTGACTCAAACCTGGTGTAAAAGGTGTTGAGGTCATCAGGGAGGGATGTGACGCTGCTGCCCTCCACGTGGATGATTCTGGTGCTGGAGGCAGCTGTGTTCACAGAGGCCATGGTTTTCAGTCCCTGCCAAGCAGAGCGGAGGTTCCCCTCAGAAAATTTCTTCTCCAAATTTCTTGTTGTTCTTACACCAGAACACCAGCCATCGCACCTCTCCGTACGCCATGTCATTGTTGTCCGTGATGAGCCCCACAACTGTGGTGTTGTCTGCGATCTTCATGATATGGTTCATGCTGGAGTTGGAGGTGCAGTCGTGGGTCAGCAGCGTGAAGAGTAGTGACTTCAGCTCACATCTTTGGGGGACACCTGTATTCAGTGAGATGGCGTTGAAGCTGCTATTGCCGATCTGCACTGTCTAGGGTCTTCCAGTAAAGAAGTCCAGGATCCAGTTGCAGGTGGAGATGTTCAGTTCAAGCAGGTCCAGCTTACTGATCAGCTGCTGAGGGATGATGGTGTTGAATGCTGAGCTGAAGTAAATTAATAGCATTCTCACGTGTTTGTTGTCTAACCGCTCAAAGCACTTCATGACGATTGGAGTAAGTGCTACTGGGCGGTAGTCATTGAGCTCTGAAACTGTGGCCCTCTTTGGAACTGGTCTGATGGTGGTGGCCTTGAAGGACTGAGGGACAATAGCTTGGCTGAGAGAGGTGTTGAAAATGTCTGCTAGGATGTCAGTCAGCTGGTCTGTACATGTCCGGATACATTGTCTGGTCCAGCGGCTTTGCGTGGGTTGACCCTGGCAAGAAGTTGAGTGCATCTGGAAGAGAGGTGTCGCTGTCACACCCATGTGGTGGGGTCCTGTAGTCTGTGGCGTCTTGGATGCCCTGCCACATGCATCTTGCTTCTCTCAAACAAGTGAAGTGGTTATTGACTTTCTTAGCATTTTTGCGTTGTTCGCTCTGAAAGCAACATCCCATGTTTTCAGCAGTTTGTGGACTTCTGCTGTGAACCATGGCTTCTGGTTTGCATGCATCTTGATTGGTTTTATGACAGTAACATCTTCAATACAAAGTCAGCTGGCTTAATAGTCTATGATAACAAAACGCTTCCCAACATCGAAAATAATGGGGTGGTGGTGGCCTAGTGGGTAGGATACTTGCCTCTGGACCAAGAGGTCATGGGTTCAAATCATACCTTCAGCATACTGCCACTGGGTTCCTGAGCAAGCATGTGAGAATGATTGACAGACCAGACATGATTCATCAGGAAGCATGTGCTCCTGTACTGACATAGCCAGTAAACAAGCCACATTATTATGACATTTAGTAGAATACTTGTATTGCTCAAAGTCTTGTGTCATTTGTCCTCCTCCTGTGGCGTGCATTGCCAACAGAAGGCTATGGGTCAGAAGACCCAGGAGGATTTGTTTCATCTTCCTCTGGTGGTGGTACTCGTTGACAATGTGAGATGTGTGTCCATGTCACACGGCCTTGGGCCTTTACGGCTGTTGGAGACGTCAGTCGAACCTGGAATGGACCTTGCCAGTGATGCTGGTTCCACGTCTTTCATCTGAAGTCCTTTATCACCCCCAAGTCTCCTGGTTGGACGGGATGTTCGGCCCCCTCAACTGTAACCGGCAGCAACGCCTTCACCTGTTGGTGAGAAACACTGAGAGTAGTATGCAACCACTGGCAATATTCAGATAAATCCAGACTTAACCCTTCGGGTATCACAACCTTGGTTAGTGCTGTTTGTCCTCTTCTCCCATAAATTATCTCGAACAAGGTTAAGCCACTATCTCCCCAGGGTGTTTTTCTCATCTCAAACAGAGAGAGAGGTAAGGCCTGGATCCAATTAAGGCCTGTGCTTTCACAACATTTGGCATGTTTGTTTTTTAACATGCCATTCACTCGCTCCACAGTCTCTGCACTTTGGGGGTGGTATACACAGTGAAACTCCAGATCAGTGTTGTAGTGCTTAGTTAATGCCTGTACAATCTGATTTCTGAAATGAGTAACATTGTCATAGGAAATTTTAGTTGGTATTGACCATCTGGGAATCACTTCCCGTACCAGCACCCTGACCACTGATTGCGCATCTGCAGCCTTCACCGGGAAAGCTTTGACCCAGACTGAACATGTCTACAATTACTAGACAGTAGCGTTTTCCCTCAGCTGGTGTTAATTCAGTGAAATCAATTTGCAAATGGTCAAAAGGAAAATTTGGGGCTGGATGTGCTCCCATGCCTACTGCAAGATCTCTGGCTGTATTATTTCGTATGCACACCAGTCATTTAGGGCAAATCTTTGACGCATAGGAAGTTAACCCTGGAGCAAAACATAATTTTTGCATCTGTGCTACCATCCCGCACTTTGAAATGTGGGTGTTCCTGTGAGTTAATTTAGCCCACATTGGAAAACACACTACAGGTAGACAGGGCAGTTGTTGGGGAGAAACCAACAAACCTTCATTAGTACACATGCAGCCCTGCTTTGGGCATGAAGCTTTCTCTTTGGTGTTTCTGCCAGTTTCTGCAGCTCAATCACTGATACGTTAGGAGCAGACAGACACACATGAGCAGTTGGAAGCAGCAGGAATGCAGCTTGCTTTGCAATGACGTCAGTGAAGCGATTCCCCACAGAAACTGGGTAAGTTGCTGAAGTGTGAGCTGCACATTTACACACAGCTATCTAGCGGGGTAACAAAATAGCCTGTAATAAGTCAGACACCAACTGGGCATTTGCAATGACTTTCCCACAAATGTAAGAAATTTTCTGTGTCTCCACAACACGCCAAAGTCATGTATGACCCTGAACGTGTAGCAACTATCCGTAAAAATGGTGACACATTTGTCTTTTGCTAGTTTACACGACTCTGTGAGCGCTATCAGTTCTGCTACTTGAGCAGAAAAATTAGATGGTAGTGGCTCTTGTAAGAGCACATGTGAGTCTGACAAAACAGCAAATCCAGGTCTAGGGGAGCCATCCGGAGCCCTGCAAGTGGAGCCATCTAAGTCATTATTCTGCAGCGGTGTATCAAATAAGTCTGGGCGAGGTGCACAAACATGCAGAACAATTTCAGTACATTCGTGGGGTTCACTATCACCTGGGATTGGTAAAAGCGTGGCTGGGTTAAGTTATGTGCAGTGAGCTAGTTATGTTAGTGTTACCGTCTAGCTGCTGATAAATGACACGTCTTGCATTCTTTTAGCAATGCACCCACCACGTGTGGGACATACAGAGTTAAATCAGAGTAGCCCACTATCTCTCTGCTTGTCACAACAGCCTTTTCTGCAGCTGCGATCGCTCTCAGACACATAGGTAGACCCACAGATACAGGGTCTAATTTCCCAGAAAAATACGCCACGGGGCGTAATTTGTCACCATGGTGCAGGCACAGCATTGAAGTCATAAATGCCTCTTTTTGGTCCACAAACTGGATGTAGGGCTTGTTTGGATTCGGAAGTCCCAAAACGGGTGCAGACTGTAAGGCTGATTTTAACTGAGTGAAAGCCTGTTCTGCCTCTTCCGTCCACTGTATGCGCACAGAGCTTGGTAATTGATGTGTCAGCTCAATGGCACTGTAATTTGGAATAAACGATCTGCAATAACTGGTCATTCCTAAGACACTTAGCATTTGTTTGACAGTACTGGGTTGGGGCACAGCTTGGATTGCTTTAACGCGATCTGTAGCCAGTTGTTTTGACTGTGCTGTGAGGATGTGTCCCAAAAATTGAACCTTTTGTAGTACATTTACATTTACATTTAAGGCATTTAGCTGATGCTCTTATCCAGAGCGACGTACATTTTAACAGGGTAGATCAGAGTGTGAACAGGAGAGTCAGGACAGGGTATAATAATTCCAGCCTTCAATAAGGCATTAAAAACAGGAGTTATTCCCTTCACTGCCTCTGGACGCAGTGGATATTGTTTACAAAATGGTCGAAAATAACTTTTTATTTCAGGATCACAACCTTTAATCAATCCAACATCATGCTTCCCTTGTGCCCACAAGGAGGCAGGGAGTAAAGCCAGTTCACTCTCCTCTTCCTCTGAGAGCACACAATACGTCATTCACATCGGCAACTGCATTGTGTCCTTCCGGGCGAGGGGAAACCCTCCTCTTCAGCAGCAGGCAGCCCCCCTGCCCGCATGTTTTTTCAACCACACTCCACACTCAGACCACGTGTGCTCCGGAGGCTTTGCCAAAGTTATGTACGGAACTTAATCCGGCATGTGAAACACCAACAGCTGATCAGATCTCAAATATACTCTCGCCACCACAAAATGTTCACCAACATAAATCTGTCCAACTCTCAGCTTCTCAACTAGGCCCACTTTCCAAAGAGACTCATAATCTTCACTTATATCCTCAGTAATACATGCTGGACAATGTAAATTACAAGGATCCATAACATCAAAACCCTGAGGAACATGACATTTTACTGCCCTTACAAGTCTTTCACACAACTCTGGATCTCCCTCATACAAATCCCACTTGTAGATGTTCAACAGCTTTGGTGGCCCCCCAAGTTCACCCTCTGTTGCAACTGCAACCCCTTCTGCTCCACATGTCAGTTGAATGCCAAGCATACACATCAGCTCTCTGCCCATAATGTTGACAGGGCATCGAGAAGAAATCAGGAATAGTGTTTCAACATCACAGAGGTCTGTTTGATAGAATGTTAAAGGAACAGACTAGTTCTCTTTAATTATTACCTCGCTCACTGTGGAAATGTAGGTGTGTTTCCCAGAGAGCGGGACATCGGGAAAATCTTCCCTTCTCAGCACTGAATTTGTCACCCTAGAGTCAATTAGTAACTCAGTGGGCCTGCCGATAATTGTGAGATTGATTCTTGGCATTAAACTTGCATGAGGGAACTATCTGTACAAAAAAGGACCTGAATCGAATTCCTCATCATCTGATTCATAAATCTCCCTCCATGTGTGTGTATTGGAAGTGGGCTGGCCCGGTTCTAGTCAGAATTGTGGTGATCCCCACGACTGTCTTTGCTGGCCCCCCCATGGCTGCTGCTGTTTTTGATTATTCCATTGTGGCTGCTGTCCTCCCCACCTTTGCTGTTGTGGGCCCCTCCACTTTGGACACTGATGAAACCAGTGATCAAATTGCCCACTTGTAAATTAACTGCCTCTAGCCCTGAGTGTGCATTATGCTCTTTAATGAGGCGCAGCAGGTAATCTCCCACCGTCTTTTTGCACACACTGCTGGATTCTGCTGGTGTCAAGAATGGCAGGAAATGCAGCCTCTATTACGACCCTGATAGCAGTCACAGCATTGGTATAGGCAGCGTTAGCTTGATGTGCCCAGTCAACTTGGGTCAGAGCTAATGGAAGGTCTGGAAAAGCATCTTGAATTTTTGAGTAATGCACCACCAGTTTATGCATCAACACTCAACGCAGTTCATGTGTGGTGGGGCGGTAGGTCTGACAAAATATCAGTAGCTGGTCTGATAACTTTGTACCCACAGAATCTGGCAGGCTGTCTGTAGCTTCTTTTATGTCTTTTTCAGTCCATGGCCTGTTTATCAACTGAGCATTGCCTTGTGGTTCTAAAACCTCCAACATGGGACCCTGAAACCCAATATCAGATGCACTTGCTCTTCTCTTATGAGATCCCAGCTGCAACCCACTACATGTTGCCATGGTCGTCCAGATTTGTGCCTCTGCTTGTGACACTGGCCTGTGCCTGGTGGGGGTTCGGGTGGACTTGTACGTCATCGAGAGGGAGTGCCTCACCGGGAGCTGGGAGGGCAAGTAAGTGTCCATTAGTGTGAGGTGGTAAGACTAGTGGAGGAGGCGGAGAGTAGTGTTGAGGAGGGGCGTGTTGTTGGGGAGGAGGTGGAGGGTAGTGTTGGGGAGTGGCGTGTTGCTGGGAAGGGGCTTGGTGTTGCTGAGGGTGTCTGGCCGGATAGGCCACATCATCATCTGCTGGTACTAGCATGGCTTGTAAGAGTGGTTGGGGTGCATTGAGCTGTGGGTACAGCTTTGCAGCCAGGGGAGGCGCTGTTGGGCCAGTGGTAGTGTGTTTTGACTCAGGTGCCTCACTAAAAAGATGTACAAGCGCATTTGTAGTCTAGGTTTCTAGCTCTTTCTCCTCCTGCTCTTTTTTATTCTTACGTCTCAAAATTGCCTTTGCCCTCTCTGCCCTCTGTTGCTCTCAGCGCACCAGATGTGATACACGTTCCACCCGACCTGAACCTGCTTCCTGTCCTGACGACCACAACAACCTGTCTTTTCTTGCTCCCCCTCCTTCTCTAACTCCTGCATTCTCCTCTTTAACTCTCTCAATGACTCAGGATGCAATGTTCCCTTCTTTAGAAAATCACATTTCTCTACCCACAAGTCAAAATATTCAACTGCTTCATCCCTCAAGAGAACATGCCTCATGGCCCATCCAGTCAGATTATCAAAGATGCTGCAGCAGTAGGGTCTACAGAGATCTTGGCATTTGGAATATAGCTTATACTAGAGTATCCCAGCTGCCCTGCTTCTGTTGCACCCGGTCAACTGAACGAGGTGTGTAAAGTCTGGAAGTTTGCGAGGAGTTGAAATCCAGAAAAGGAAGCCACTCTTTTCTGAACCGCATTGGGTGAGATCAGTTGAAAATTAAATTCATGTGAGGTGAAATTAAATAAATGTGATTGCACAGATAGTGGCATACCAGGTTTCCTCTGTTAAGTTTAAAGGGACTGCCAATTGTGAAAGTGTAGTAGTTTGTATGGTTCCTTTTTGTTAGTCCGCCGTGTGAGTAGTCGATAGTCTGTGTGGTTCGGGCAAGTAAGAACTAACCTGATAAAAACATGGCCAGTACTGTTAATGTTGGAGCAGTGCTAGTTGTTTGTTCGTGTTTGTTTTGTGTAAATACCACCCTCTATTTGTAATAAAGGACCAATTTTTGAATTTTTGTACTTGTGGTCTGGATATTTTTAATCCTACCAGTTTACATAATGCTTGTAGTAGTGCTGATGTTGACAAGGACACCTGTGCAAGGAGATTCTTCTTAAGATTTGAACTCACACCAGTGTAGAGTACTCTGTTTCTTAGGCACATTTCAATGGGGACTGTGGCCTAAAATGGCCTACAGTGACCTAAAATGCTAGTGTTACACATTTAACCCTTATACTGAATGGAGGGATGGATACAAATGTGATAGCCTAGAACAGTGGTTCTCAACTGCCCTGTGCCCTGCTTTCTCTGCTCTAACACTCTTGGGAAGGAGTTGTCAATTTGTTCAGTAGTTGCATCAGGTATACAGCAGTGTCCAGCACAGTTTAAAGAGCACAGTTTCCCTTCTAAGATGTACTTACTAAACCTGACATTTAGCAGGTGTGTTTGAGCAGAGACCATCGGCTTGAGATCTGTGGTATTTATGGCCAAAGCCAACACCTTGAACTCTGTCATGTTCCTCAAACCAAAACACTTTCGGTAGGGTCTACCCAATGCATACCTAAATACCACACAAGACCTGCTGTTTTGGAGATCTTCTGATCCAGTTGTCTAACCATCATCATTAGGTCTAAGTCACTCAAATTCTTCTTCCTGCTTCCAGCATTAACTTCCAAGAAATGTTTGCTTTCTGCCTAATGTGCTCCACCCTTTGGCAAGTGCCACTGTAAAGAGGTAATCAATGTTATTCACTTCACCTGTCACTGGTTTTAGGGTTGTGGCTCATCAGTCTATTGTCAGGAGCATAAACAAGATTTTTACAAAGACTACTGTAAGTGGACAGAGTAGGAGAAGTGATAAAAGCTGTGATTCAAACATTTTGGTAAAGTGATTTGGTGGTTTTACCTTAGGTACCACTTGCCCACTTTACCGCCATAGGGGAGATGTCCACATACCAACTGGGTGTCAGGGTATGGCTCAAATCTCTGGACCTTTGTTTAAACTTTCCAGGTCAAAACTGTCTCCAAAGTATATTGATCCATTTTCTTTATTGTCTCAAGTCTACCCTGTTATCTATAAACTACAATTGCCTCTTCATATGTGCATTCACCCCATTTTTAGTGTTTCCCTACTCAGCACCTTACTTTTTTGTGCCAGTAAACAAATACAATACAAGCTGAGTGACTTACAAACAATACATTAAAATGTTTTTGTAATGAAAAAAAAATAATTTGAAGGTACTTCAAAAAATTCAAAACAGTTGGATTCAGGTTTGTGGTGCAGATGGATCGTATGTAGAGCTGGACCCCGTGTTTGCAAATTCATGTACCTGACTAAGCTGCATTGTTTGTGATTTGGTAAGGAAGTTAGTTAGCCTTCAGAGACTAGTGGTGGTGTTTCTGTGCATTCTCTAAATGAGGATTGGGTTGCATTCAGGCACAGAAACATTTGTGAGGTCAGGTACTGGTGGCACCAGACACAGTGAATGTAGCTCAGCTTTTTGTGGTCAGCAACTCCAGTGCATCCTATTGCTTTTCTGGGTAGGTTACATGATTGCACCTTGGTATCTGGTATAAATGGGCTGGTAGAGTTTAAACCCTTCCTCTCTTTCAAAGAAAAAAAACATCAAATTACATTTTTTTTTTTTTGCATACACGTGGTTTATTTGATTAGAGAATCTTTCAGATGTGGTGCTACAGTGTGTTGGGCTACTGATTTATCATTTTTAGCAATCCCACCCAATACTGACCTGCCGTGTCACTTCTGTGTACATTTTAACACCAGTGTGAGAAACAAATGTGTTTTAAAATAATCTACAAAACAGACGCAGCATCTGAATACTGTTATAGAGTTAATTTCCAAGTCGATGTTAAGCCCAGTAAGCCCCGATAATGGAGGATATTATTTCAAAGTCCAGCACTAGGCTTTATCCTTATGCATTAGGGGAACATCTGGTATGTACAAAAATCCACTTTGAATGTAAAAAGAAAATAAAACTTAACAGATTTAAATTTACATGTATGGTATTTAGAAGACATTCTTATCCAGAGCAACTTACGGAATAAAGCACCCATATTTATGGCAACAGCCATGGAGCACAAGTAGGTTAAAGAATGTATTGTGGTGATGACTTCTTTCAAGGGAACGCTCCTATTAAGCAGCAAAAGACGAGTCCTGTTCTTATTGGATTTCATATAGACACTGTGGCCATTCGGGGAGCCTTTGTCTGATCTTCTAGAATGAACAAAAATGAATCAGAAATAGAAAAATACATTGCTGAAGAAGTATTTAGACTTTAATGAAATATGATCAGTCCAAACCCAGTGCAAGTGTCAAACACCTGGAAATGTATTTACAAGCAAACTACAGCAGATTTTTAATGTAGCTTGATAGGTCATTCTGTATGATACAAATGAAGAAGAGAAACTCCTGCCAGTAAGCTACTGCTGTTCCTATTCAAAAAAGTAAAAAAGATGGATGTTACAGGCAGGGAAGAAGAAGAAATGCATCCACAGATTTGGAAAGAATAGTGTTTTGTGTTTCACTTGCAGCTGTCACCACAATAAATGTTGCAGTAAAATATAAACTGCAGAGAAATGCTACTGTTCAAGCTGCAGAGAAAAGCATATTTATAGTATGAGAAAGCTGAAGCAGAAGATACCTTCCTAACACATGTACATATCAATAAACATATATTACACAACAATAACTCAAGGGTACTTTTGATTATTGGCTGGAAACTGGGGGTACACAAGAGCTCATGGGGACAATAATAATTACAACAATAATAAACAATGCTATACAGTTTGAAGTTCACTCGGTTGCATTAATATGGGGAAAGAACTGTTGGAGGTTGGACTGTTTGCAAGGTAACAGATTAGCAGGGTTGGCTGTTGATCACTCTTTCTCTTTGTCCCATATGGTTTTAGGGAGTGTGAGAGATGCCTCTGCTAGGGGTTCCTGACAACAAAGACAAGGCTGTTCAATTGCACACAGACCCTGAGCCCTGAGTCATGTCTTGAAACCCATGGATGTGTGTAAGTGTGTCTATTCCACTCTTATTCTATTAAAACATGCATGTGTACATGTGCATGTGCGGGGGGAGGAGGAGAGAGAGAGGATTGACTGGTAGTCTGATGAAAAATGGTGTCAGGCTGTGATAGATGCAGTAGGCAGGTGCTGGCAGGTGGCATGAAAGATCCCCTGCATGGCAGAGATAAACATTAAAATCCTCCAGACTTTGGTTTATTTTACCTGTGGTTTGTTGGAACAGCATGTGTAAGTTTCAAACTTTTTAATACGTTCATATTTTATACATGTCCATTTATGGTTGTATATACACAAATGTGAGTTGTTTAAGGTTTCGAGATGAACTGCAGAATTCAGGTCAGTTCTTCCTGATCTGGAGGGTAAAGTCCAGTGCAGCAATGCTGTTGAGCCCCAGAGAGAGGAAAAAAACTGGTGTCTAAAATCCATAACCATAACATTACATTTCCCACAACCACCCCAACACACAGACAGACAAAATGACTACTAGTACAGTTTTAGTCTTCAGAAGTGGTAAACTGCAGTTGCTTGCAAGACATTTTGGTTGCCTCAGAGCCTACAATGAAACAGAACAAAATGGAAATTTTCACTGATATTGGCACTTGAATCAGCAAGTCATTTAAAGTAAACTAAAGTAAACCGCCACCCTCCTTTGGCACTGCCCATGTTCACCATAAAGACAAAATTAGAGATTCACTAGAGTAGTGAGTAGAGACAGAAATAAATGTAAAGTTACTTCTTAATTTACAGTATATTCCTGAATTTATGTATGTGTTGTAAACGTTCACAGTGCTGAATGAAATACGAAGTAACTAATACAACAATAAAGGATTCATTCCTTTGACGAAGAGCAGAAGACAGTGAGGAACAGCTCAGAAAACAGACATGCATCCACACTCACCTCCATAGCAAGAGATGTCACAGACATCAAGGCCAAAGGATAAAGGCGAGAGAAAAGAATAGAAACAGAAATAAAAACTGCAGATGAGGAACAAAAAAAGGGAAGGATAAAGAGGACAAGGAGAAACCAGTGTTAGTCAAAGTGAGAGAAGTAGACAGAAGACAAGCGTAACCTGCATCACAGCATATTGACAGAGATCCTTTGGAATTATAAACTCACTGAGAATTAATCTGATATTAAGTACAGTGCTCTCCACAATTAACCCTCTTGAATATGACTTAAATGTAAAAACATTACTGACATCCTTTGGAAGTCAGTCATTTGAAGTATAATGACTGAAAGAAAAACCCATATGTAATCATGAAATAAACCTAACTTAAATACAGCATTTACATGAAGACCACCCACCCAGTTTTATTTATTATAAGCACTGCTGACATGGCTAGGTGCAACTTTCCTTTAACCTGTGGTAATAAAGATGAAGAGACAAAGGCTAGAAATTAGTCAGTTCACCTTCTCCTCCAGATCCTTAATCTGTCTTCTCTGGATGTCTGTTTTATCCTCCAAGTCTCTTATTCTCTGCAATGAGAAAAAAATGCTGGTCTGTTTTTGAATGACACTTTCACAGTGAAGACTACAGCCTACAGTAATACTGGAAAATGTAATGCATGATTTATGTGCAGCATGATTTGGGACAATGATCTTCAGAGAAGTCCTTTGGTCCACGTTTTGGCTCCAGCCTAACTCATACGAATGGAATGAAAATGGAGACCATTTAAAGACCACTGGATTAAGCAATAAAGCTAGTCGGGTTTGTTTCTGGGGAAACAATTTTTCTGTAGACTGTAGTTTTACACTACCATTCAAAAGGTAATCACATGTAATAACATTATTCAGCAAAAATAATGTTCTATATTATTATATAAGCTAGACACACAAAAGTATTAAAATACGTTTTGTTCACAAAGTACAGTTTTTTCCAATCACGTTTTCACTAGTTACAGAACATTGGTGTAATTTTTCAAAACTCTAGTCACAAAACAATGGATGATCAAAATGCACATTTTTCAATAGCTTGAACACCATACACATAAAACAAAGATCATTTGTTCGTTGAAATTAAATCACCAGTTCAAATTAACACAACTGAACATCAAAGTATTTCCATTTCAAAATAAAATGGTCGAGGACAAGGTAACAGACCAAGACAGCGGCAGCAACAATATAGAGTATCCCAGGAGATGAGAGCAATGGTCATAAATCACAATGACTGAGGCAGTTCGAAAGCTTCAACCAAATCTCAGATGATCAACTGCGGCCTCAATCATCAGAACCTTCCACAATGAGAACCAGAAAGTCTTCAGCATGCACTACAATAAACAACACAGTACTGTAGGCCACTCTTAGCTGTCACATGACTGTATACTGCAGGCCAGTGTGCAGCATAGAGTTATGTGACCATGTAAATGTGTTTTACAGTTTGAAGTCTAGTTTCTCCTGTAATTGTTCCTATAGAATAGAAACTAAACAAAACAGTGGAGGCACAGGCAGACTCGTAAATGACGAACAAGTGCAGGCTGTGGGAAACTTGGTCCGGCGAGAAATGACACTCTTCTCAGAGAAATCAGACAGCACATCCTAGACAATGAAGACATTTTCAGCAACGTGGATGGCTTAAGTTTGCAGACCATTGCACGCATCCTCAAAAAGGCACCAAATTTCCATAACAGATATACCATGTGCCATTTGAGAAAAATACAGGATCAACTTAGAATTAAGCATGTTCATGTATGTTGAATTTAATGATGCCTGTTAGTGAGTGATTCTCCATCATTGCACTGAAATCATTACTTTTCTTTCCATCATGGTTTTTACTTAGAGGGTGATGGCCCTGCGTGCCGATGAAAACCAACATAAATTCAATTTTGTGGATGAGGCAGGCTTCAATTTGGCCAAGATAAGGAGGAGAGGTCAGAATTTCATTGGCCTGCAGGCAACCATCGAAGTACCTAGACAACATGGGGCCAACATCACCATCTGCTCAGCTTTATCAGAAGATGGTTCGGTGGGATGCAGACCTTGTATTGGCTCATTCAATGCAGAGCTCCTTGTTGCCTTCATTGATGAGCTAACTTTGGTATGACCTATGTTATTGTATAGGACAATGTCAGGTTTCACCATGCTCAACTGGTGCAGGCATGGTTTCAGGCCCATCCTCAATTCACCACCATGTACATACTCTTCTTTCCTCAACCCTATAGAGGAATGTTTTTCAACTTGGAGGTGGAAAGCATGATAGGCAGCCGCATCAACAAGTGACCCTTCTCCAGGCCATGGATGAGGCATGCAAGGACATCACTTCAGACCAGTGTCAGGCCTGGATTCGTCATGCCAGAGGATTCTTTCCAAGATGCTTGGCAAGAGAAAACATTCATTGTAATGTGGATGAGAACCTGTGGCCAAACCCACATGACAGGGTTGATGGGCTTGAGGGTGACATGTAATCTTTTTTTGAGGTTTTTTTTTTGAAAGGCATGTTAGGAACATTGCAGGGTTTTTTCCGTTTAAAGAGAACTTAAGTTGTGAGAACTTATGTTGTGTATTTTATCAATATATTTTGCATTTGTTGGAATCATTCACTGTGTCTATAGTATACTCTTTACTTTTTTCTTTTCCAATGACATTACATAAGGCATCACAATGAAACATGTATCACAAATTCTGTCTTACAATATCTAATATTTGGAAGAACAACTAAACATTGAAACTATTAGTATCTCTATATACATATAGAGATGTAAATCCACTTTTTATAATAATAATTCATTATACATAATTACATATTATATAATATCATTATAATACTGTTAATCTTGTTATACATATTATAGTTTCTTTTACTATCAATACAATAATAATAATAATAATAATAATAATAATAATAATAATAATAATAATAATAATAATAATTTTTGCATGTCTTCAAAAATCACAAAAAACTTTCATTTGACCTGACGTTGCGCAGTAAGAGAGTGAACCCAGTTTTGGCGGCGATGTTTGTTCCTTTCCTGTCTATGATGCCTTATCAGGAGGATTTTTAATAAAACAAATATGTCAATGCTTAGTTCTAACAAAGAATAAGGATCCATGATTTTTATTGCAGAACTATTCACAAAGACGACCCACATGTAAACACTTTGGACCGAATAATTACTATCCCCACAGGTAAATACACGAAACTACATTGTTAAACAGCGTCAGACAAACACCAGTTTAATGCCTCACTGAAGTCAATCACACGCAGCTACAAAACGCAACAAAAACGCATATGCCATTCAGAGCGCATTCATTTAATCGAATGTCCGTGTGGACGAGGCCTTAGTGTTATACAGCTTCCAGCACAGCACAGAAATTATTATGGAATAAACTACTGTTCTGTTCGCCGTTATTGATACATTTATATGCATATCCATACAGCTTTTTATGGCTTCCTAAAAATTAGGAAGGCATAAAAATTTGGGGAGTCCCAGAATCTTAATCAAATAATTTGTATGTATTCCCAACAATTTGGTTTTACATTAATAAAAACATTGATTCCTAGCATTCAAACTGAACATTTGAACTGTAGACTGGACATAGAAAATAATCATCCCCTTCAGAATATTAACCTTTTGTTGCTTTGCAGCCAGTGCTCGGCAGTGCAACTGAAAGCAAACAATCAACTATGGGTGGCAAGGTGAAAAGATCTCAGAGATAAAGTCGACACACACAAGACAGGAAATGGATCCAAAAAAATTCAAAGGAGTCAATCACTAGGATCACAGAAAAGTCTATAATTAACACTTGGGAAGTGTTTGGTACTATTAAGGCCCTTCCCAGATCATCCTGTCAGTCCAAACTAAGTAGAACAAAAAAGAAGAAACTGGTCAGTGAGGCTACCAAGAGGCCTATGGCAACTTTAAAGCAGTTGTGTACATGTGAGAATTTGGAAAGGTGGCAAGAAAAAAGGCTACGTTTAGTTTTGATTGAGTTTTGCCTTGAAGTTTCTGAAGCCAAGTGGAAAAAGATGTTATGGTCACAACAGTTTATCTAACAGAAAGCCAATCCAAACTCACCATCCAAAGAAAACATCATATCTACAGTAAAGCATGGCACCCGTAGCATGTGTTGTGGGGATGTTTCTCTGCAGCAGGGATTGGGCCACATGTCAGGATAGAAGGAAATATGGATGGTGCAAAATACTATAAAATACTCAAAGAAAACATGCTGCCTTCTGCCAAACTGGTGTCAATGGGAAGAAGGTCCTCTTTAAAATATGACAATGACCCAAAGCACACAGCAAAATTGAGATCACAGTGACTGAAGAATAAAAAAGTGTGGCCTAGTTAGGGTCCAGACTTAAACCCTATTGACAATTTGTGGAATGACTTGCAGATTGTAGTCCACCAATGGTAACTGTCCAATTTGACTGCGCTTGGAACAGTTCTGTAAAGAAGGGTTGACAAATATTGCACAGTCTAGATGTGCAAAGTTGGTAGAGAAGTATCCCAAATGTGGCTGCACAAAGTATTGACATGCGGGGTGATCTTTTATCCATCTCAGTGATTGTTTTTATTTTCTACACTGTTGCTGTCAGTGAATACAGCTTTTTGTACGTGTCTCTTCATTTCAGGCTGCAAAGCAACAAAATGTGAATATTTTTATATTATATATACTCACAAAAGTATTCTTATATATACTTTTATATAGCCATTGTTTATGCCATACAAAGCTCTTTATTTGTTTGTTGACATGAATGTTACTGTTTGAAAGGATCCAGTCATTGCAAAAATGTTAAATTATGTTAATCGTCATTGCAAAAACAAGCATTTAAAAGTAATGGTAAATGTAGCAAAAACAGTTAATGTAGCACTTAGTAAATTAAAAAATCCGAGTGGTCCATGTAGAGCACATCAGATACATGGAGTTGGTATTTGGCAAGGAAATATGCAGCTAATTGATGTTAACATCATGTATAAATTATTAGTCATTCAAGGATTTTGGTGGAGCACATCATGGATCTGGCACTGAAATATGTGGATCCTACTTTGTGGCGCCCCCTGCTCAGGATGTCAGCTATTTTTGTCCTGAATGAGCCATTCCTGGCTAACTACGTTTCCTTCAACATATAGAGGCAAACATTGTCTCATAATAGATCATATCAGTTATAGCAAAATCCCCAAAACATGACAAAACAACCGAATATAAGATTACTGCAGCTCTAAAATGTTGCACATACCTGTTGGGCCTGATGGAGGAGCTCCATCCGCTCCTGCAGCACCTGGCAGTCATACTCACGACTCTTCCTTAGCATCTGTCTTCGCAGCTTCTCCACAGCTGTACGCAACTCATCCCTTTGCAGCTCATTCAGTGGCTCACCATAATTTATTACCTTGTCTTGCTGGAGTGCATTGTACAGAGTTGCCTCCAGCTCCTGGATTTGCTGTTTGGAGACACATACACATATGGATCAGTACTTGACTATTTGAAATTTTGGCTGCGCAGATGTGTTATCGAAGCCTACCATGTAAGCCTGATCCAGGGCTTGCTTCCTGTAGTCAAGCTCCTCCTCCAAAAACCCTTTTTGCTTGCAGAACATCTCCTGTAGATGACAGTGTTATTTGAATAGACATTCAACTATAACTTTGATGCATGACAAAAGAGTTATACAAATCCAAACTAAAGTGACATTAGGTTATTATTGGATTCATCTTTATGTCAGTGAGTCCAGTAGTAAGGAAAAAAAAAAACTGTAAATTGTTTGACAGGTTGATGGTACCATCTCCAGCTCCAAGTCCATCATCTTCTGATGGAGTGCTGCTTCTGTGCCCTCGATCTGCTGGATCCACTAGAGGGCGGCAAATAAAATAAATAAACTAAGATGGTGTTGACTTGCTGATTACTTGTATGTGCATTGCATGTTGTCATTAACTCCTTGAAACCTAGGGTATTATTCAGCTAATAATCATACCTCAAAATATATCTGCTGCTTTATTCTTTTTCCCTAAATGTTTGTTGCACTGTTTCTTGCTACACAGTCTTTGTTGTACTTTTTGTCTTCATGTTGTATGTTGTGTGGGATTGTTTTTGTGCTGTCCGTACACCTGGGACTGTAAGAAATGCAATTTCGTTCAGTCATATACTATGTATGTGGATTGATGACAATAAAAGTCAACTTGACTTGACTTGATATTGTTATCCAGTAACTACAAAAATATTGTGTAATTGGTGTAAAATGGAAATTCATTACATGAATTTAAGTGTGGGCCAGGTCCTCATACATGCCCTAAATGGTTATGTGGTTAAACACATTTTAATTAACAAAGATAAATCACAGTGTCTGAAGCCTACAACTGACAAAACAAAAAAGATAAACCACAAAAAAAACCCAAAAAAAACAGATCAACCACAGATCCCCGTTTTTGACGTGTCGGGGCAAACTAGTTTAAAAAGTGTGTTACAAAAAAAACAGAAAGACCTGTATAAAATGGAGTGGTATGTGTTCGTAAACACTGATACTAGATAAAATGTAGAACGAAGATAAAGAGAACACCGTTATATATAGCTACTCAAATGCTAAAGAGTTTTACCTCATGAAGTTAATTCCATAGTAAGCTCTCCCTAATAACTGGTTCCCTTTGCCTTTATGACATCACCAATCCTATCAAGTCTATTACACCAATATCTTGACAGTTCTTATCCATTTTAGTCCACTCCTCCACTAACCTTGTGCTTCTAAGCAAACACAATACTGTACTTCCTACATTCCAGGGCTGTAGAACATCTGTAGACTGCTTTAAAAAATATATTGGAAGTCTGGGACACACTGACTGACTAACTAAATCACTCAGGCATACCACAAACTAACTCAAGAGTCTAAACTAACTCAAGAGACTTACCAGATAGAATTGATGTCATTAAAGCATCAGGATGCATAACTAAATATTAGTAAAGAAATAAGGCATGCCTCTATTTCTTTTTAGCTTAATGAATAAGCTGAGTATGAAGCTAAAAACTTGAGGCTTTCTACCTTTTCTGCAAGTGACAGGACAGTGCTTGCTTGAATTATGGCCACTTGTTCTTCATTCCTTAAATTCTGTAAGAGCCATTAGAACATATTAATATTAAGACATTACCCATATATGAAGACATTTCATGCAATGAAGGTAAGTGAATATATAAAGACTCACCCCATTATCTCCTAGAATATCTAACAATTTGATTAGATCAGGTATACACACATCCTGTGAGGAGAAAATAGAAATATTTACTGTCATGCATCATCACTTAGTGAAGTATCGCACAAGCACGTTTATTCAGCATTGCCTCAAGATTCACCTGAGAATTTGAGTTTATGGTTGGTCAGGCACATTATCCACATTTACCATACCAAAAAGACTATTATTAAAAGTCAAAACATACTGAAAGGCATTTATTATAAACACTATTATAGCTATTGGTTTACCTTCACTCCTTCTTTTATACAGTAGATTTGGAGTGCACTCACTCCCTCAGAGAAAGGGTGGATGGTAAGAGTAAAAGGTGGGGACCTCCGCTCTCGTTCCTATCAATCATTGCAAACAAAACTCAATCACTTTGCCCAGCAGAGTGCATAAATAATCATTAGTTTCACTTCATCAGTTATACATACATCAGCAAAATGTACTTCTCTGACTCTGAATGCACTTTTCTGAAAAATTGTACTTAGCTATTTAGTTTTTAATGGCATTAAATGTTAAATGTTATTATTTAATTTCATTTTGTTCTGTTGATTCATTCCAAGACTGATTTGCAGTTGCGTGTAGCTCTTTCTTTGAACTTCAGCATTTAACTAAGAGCCTAAAAAACTTCACTTCCTATGTTCATAGATGCTGGATGTGCTAATATCTTTCATAGCAGTTCTGTAACTCTGTTGAGTCTTTGTTTATTTATTGTTTTATTAAGCAGTCTAATTTTATGCAGTAACTTCCAAAGCTTTAGCTTAAGACACTACTGAAACCAGTGGCCATTGTTTCTGTGCTCCACAAATGGTCATTCTTTAGCAACGAAGAATATCAATTAGCATTTTGGCTTTGCTTGAACCTTAGGACCTTCACATACATGCCCTGCACAGTCAAGATCAGACAGTTAAGATTAGAAATGACATTTGTCTTAGAGAAATCAGACAGCACATCCTGGACAATGAAGACATTTTCAACAACGTGGAAACCATAAGTGCTTGAAAAGGCACCACATTTCCATAAAACAGATATAAATACAGATAGAGTGAAGCAACTGAGCATTGAGGATGTTCATGTATGTTCAAGTTTATGATGCCCGTTAGATTCTTCATCACTGCACTGTAATCATTACTTCTCTTTTCATCATGTTTTTTTACTTGGGTGATGGCCCTGGACGTCGATGAAAACCTAGAAGTACCTAGACAACATGGGGCCAACATCACCATGTGTGCAGCTATAGCAGAAGGGACACAGACCTTGGTGGGACGTAGACCTTGTATTGGGTCATACAATACAGAGCTCCTTGTTGCCTTCCTTGATGAGCTTACTGTGGTTTGTAGAGCTGTTAGTGTGACCTAGTGTGATGTTATTGTATGGGACAATGTCAGGTTCCACCATGCTCAACTGGTGCAGGCATGGTTTCAGGGCCATCCTTAATTTACCACCATGTACTTGCCACCATACTCTCCTTTCCTCAAACCTATTGAGGATTTTTTTTCAAAAGTGTATGACAGGCAGCCACATCAAAAAGTGACCCTTCTCCAGGCCATGGAAGAGGCATGCAATGACATGACTTCAGACCAGTGTTAGGCCTGCATTCGCCAGAAGATTCTTTCCAAGATGCTTGACAAGGGAAATCATTCATTGTGATGTGGATGAGAACCTGTGGCCAAATCCACATGACAGGGTTGATGGACATGAGGGTGACATGTAATCCTTTATTCTGATTTTTTGTAAGGCAGGTTAGGAACATTGCAGGGTTTTTCTCGTTAGAGAGAACTTGTGTTGTGAGAACTTATGTTGTGTATTTTATCAATACATTTTGGATTTGTTCAATGATTCCGCTGGACTGGTGTAAGAACAAAGGACTGTTCTGGAAGACAGATATCGAAACAAATTAAGTAATGATCAGAGATGTGTAGAGCCATAACAGTGATGCAATTAACCAGGTTGAGGTAAAAAAAAAAATAGACCAGGGACATAAAGCCAGCCAAGCTAGGTGAATATTCAAGTCACCCAGAATGAGTAACAGACAGTCATAGTCAGGGATGGCAGACAGCAGTGTGTCCAGTTCATCCACAAAGCTACCCAACAGTCCAGGTGGACGGCAGTAGCTGTGAAAATTTCCAATTAGTGGAAATGAGAATGCCCTTTCCACCTCCTCCTCCAAACAAACGAGAGGTATGGGAGAGTGCATAGTTGGTAGAGAGTGCAGCTGGCATAGCTGTCTTCTGGTCGGATCCAGGTTTTAGCGAGAGCAAGCAGATCAAGGGATAGCTGGTTAGCATATGCAGAGATTTATTGACTGCAGACTGACAATTCCACAGCCCCATAGACAAGGGAGCCTTTGCTCACTGAACTCGCACAGGTAGACCCGCTGGTCTTCACCCGCATAGGTCTTCACACAATGAGGGCTGACACTTCTGACAAAAAAGGGCTGACAAATTTAGCATGAAGCTACAACTACACTTTTACACCAACTGTTGGATACCAGAGGCCACTGCGCTGCCATCTTGGACACACACAATTTTACATCTTTGCAAAGTTTACCACACGTTAGTTTAGATACTCAGAAAACAACAAAACATGACTTCTGTTGTATCATGGGTTTAAAAATATTGTACTATTACACAAGTGTAAACAGGCTAGAAAAGACTCAAGTTTATTTCCCGCCCACTCAAAACTCTGTCCTATTCTGAAACAATAAAATCAGCCAAAGAGTAGGGAAAAAAAAAAAAAAAAAAAAAAAAAAATGAATGGACCCAACCTCCAGTTCAAGTATGCGAAACTCAAGAAGCTCATTTTGGTCTTTAGAATCCTGTAGCTCTTGCTGCAGGCGCCTGTTCTCGCCATCTATCCTCTCTACCTGCAACAGACAGATTGAAGAGAAACATTACCTGGCACAGTGAAAAACCGAATTGCATCTGTTCTGGACACATTTGTATTTTAGTTTATGTTTTGCTATACTGAAGAAATGTGACTTGACTAACCAAATAACCTCACTCATACTTCAAAATATGCTCTGCTATTGCAAAACTTATTCTGAAAAACTACAGTGGAAGTTCATTTTAGCTTTGTACTCATAAGGTGGTCATTTTTTTCTCTACCCTTTCACTTTCCAACCAACAATTTTTGAGGAAAGAAAAATCCATGCACAAACTTTCTCCAGGAGCTCCTGATTCCGCCTGAGGAACAACTGCTTCTCCTCTACCCATTTTGAGTCCTTTGAGGGAGAGGAAAAATTAAGGAGCTTTTCATGGGGGCACGAACAAAACATTCTCCATAACTGCCAAATCTCATTACTGATTCCTTTGCTGTTATTGGCAGCAGCACAGACAGGTCTCCAATGCAAAGTGCTGTTTTTTTAATGCTCATCATTTATAGATTTGCTGTACTTGTCAATTATGGCGTATCTAAGGTGACCTCATTAAACAACTACATCAATAATATCCACAGGCTCTACTAAACCCTGCTTCAGTTGTGATCACAGTGACAAGCCTAACCTCTAAGCCACCTCTATCACCTAGTCAAATAGTCTAAATTGGTGATTAATTCTGTGTACTAATTCAATGCCAGCATTCATCAAGAACATAAGAGAGCCCGAATTGATTCCATCGCATCAAGGCCACAGTGGCTTATTTACAAAAGCATGTTAAATAAGCTGACAAAATTTGAATTATGGCAAGAGCCCAATATGCAATATTTGTATAATTGCCCAAGAAAACTTATTTAATTCTATTGATCTTTTATCTTTGGTCTGCATGTGAAATTGCTGAGCCAGCTATCATGGTCTAAAATGGGAATCTCCAAACATTTTGTTTACATCCCAGGTATAAACAATACGAAATTTCTAGGGGTGTAACGGTACACAGATGTCACGGTTCGGTACGTACCTCAGTTTTGGGGTCACGGTTCAGTACGGTTCGGTACAGCGAAGTTAAAGAACAAAAAATTCTAAAGCATGAGGCTTGGTTTGTTTTCGTTTATTTTAAATAAACAGCAGTGTATTAACCAGTAAAC
>JBBIGA010000022.1:3453868-3464169 GCA_037576975.1 Alestes dentex | reverse complement strand
AAAACCGGTCTCCAAATTACTTGCACTTGCATGGACACCATTCTAAGAAATATCGGTATCGGTACTCGGTATCGGCAGGTACAGAAATAAAAATACTCGTACTCGTATCGGTTTGTAAAAAATGGTATCGTTGCATCCCTACTTAAAACCTAGAACGGCTGACAACATCAACTGACATAATATCATCAGGCTCAGTATCAGAATCTGAATCACGTTTATTGGCCTATTGGAGCAGCAAGCATGCTCTGTAAGAGACATATGGGTGTGGTGTAGGAGCATATACACATGTATCTTTCCATATTGTTTGTTGCTTGAAAGACACCATCAACCGGAATAAAATTCCTTGTATGTGTTCGCTCACATACTTGCCGATTCTGTCCACTGGACACTTGCTGTGTCTGCTGGCTGCAGCTTGCATGGATGTAAGCCGGCAGACTGCATGACTAAACGCCCAGACATACTGTAGCAGTGTTGTATCAGAAAGCGTATTGTGCGAAACTGGGCACTGTGTCAATTGATGCACACAGCCATTATAGCCAGTTAGCCGCCATTATAGTGTTAAATTATTATTTATTTTCCAAAGCCACAGGGAGCCAAAACATAAGGATGACAGAGCCGCATGCGGCTCCAGAGCCGTGGGTTGCCGACCCCTGACTTAGGCCATACCTGTCAATTTTCAACCTTTAAGATATGACCTTTCTGAAGATCCCGACCCAAAATACAGGAAATTTAGGGCAGCTTCCCATTGTCATTCCATTAACAGCAAGAAAACAGACTCCAAAACTACTGTTATGTATGAACTAGGTACTTACAATCAATAATGATGCAAACACATACAGTAAAGAGCTGATACAACACTGTCAGAGGATCTTAGATGAACAGGGTAAGTCGGAACATAACTACAAGCTCCCAAGCATGCTGTTTCCCTGTGTCTCTCTCCATGTCTCTCTCTTCAGATCTGCATAAATCTCATCATTAACCTTTGGCGCATTCAGTTGACGGAAATCTGTCATAGCGATGGAAAACTTTAATCCATGGGTACGTAAATTGTTCTGTTTCAGATCGAGAGTCCCTTCAGAGGATAATGTGGACAGCTGAGAGGTCTCTTTCTTCTGTCATGAACATTTACCCCACACACTGCATCCACAAAGCGCGAGCATTGTGCATAACGCCACACATCCCTCACATCCCCTCTTCCTCCTCACGTCTGGCAAAAGGTTCCAGAACGGGAAACAGTTTCTTGCCTTTAGCCATCAGACTCCTAAATCACAACTGAATCATAAACAGTATCCCTGGCATAATATTTGTCATAATATTGTATTCATTTAAACTTGTCCTCTAGCTGCATTTGTCGACTGGCCTACAGACCTTTTTCACGAAAACCGGATATACGTAATCGTAGGGTAAACTTAGTTCCGGTCAATCGTCAATGCGTTAGAAAATCGGAGAAAATGGAGCAGAGAGTGTATACAACTTCTCTAACAAATTTGCCCAAATATACATTTGCTGACATTGCTAAACTCGTGGAGGAAAACTCCGTCATGAGAAAGAGCAAACTTTTTCCACAAAGAATTTGTCCATAAGTATCAAGGTAAGTAGAGGGCAATCATGCTAACTGTTACTGAACTGTTAGCTAGAATGACAAATCATTAGCGTGTCCACTTAGACTACATTACTAAAGCAATATAACACTCGTGGTCATGATCAGTTAACATTTTTCTCTGGCAATGTCTGTGTTTATTTGCATTTGCATGTCACAGTATCAAATGTAGTACATGGGCAGTTTTTTGTGAGGGCTAGATGCTCAGAGGAAAAATGAGGAGCCTCACAAACTAGAGGTTTGACCACTGAGTGCACAAGTTCCCTGTGCTTCTTACTGTCGTTGCAGTACTGTTCAATCGCTGCCGTTGCAGCTCTTTCTGCTGAGTTTCCCTATGTTTTTTTCTTTTGGTGTATAGATATGACTTGCTGCTGACAATGGATGTCTGATGGCCTTTTCTTGCAGCTGACCTTATCCTGCACCACTCGGCCCCTGAATTCCCAACTCTTCCTCTTCCTTTGGATCAGCATACCTTCTCTAACCTAGACTTTGTTCCAACAGTCCACCAGCAGCTACACCTGCAGTCATTGCAAGTGTCACCACAAATGGCCAGTGAAATTGAGAAGGGAACCAGGCAGCAGTTCAAATGTCCTGCGTGGGTGCAGTTACGTCAACCACATTTAACTGCCAGTCGCTTTCGAGAGGCCTGCTCTTCCTGGGAGGGAAAGGCAGATCCAGAGGCTGCAGCAAAGGCCCTTGCTGGCCAAACGATAAGTGGCTCAAGAAAGCAAACTGCTGCAAATGGAGTCAGAAGTCCTGACCAATTATGCTCAATTAAAGTGAGTTAATGTGCTGTCTGTTGGATTTGTCATTTCACCAGAAGCACCACATCTTGGGGCTAGTCCAGATGGTAGGGTCTATAACCCCTCAGAGTCACCGCCGTTTGGACTTGTAGAAGTGAAGAGCACCGCAAAACATGATGCTTCACAGGTTGTGCACCTTAAGAATGAAAATGGCTATGCCTGCCTTAGGCAGTCACACCGGTACTACTGGCAGGTTCAGGGACAATTAGCAGTAACCGGCTGTGTGTGGTGTGACCTTGTCACAGACACTCAGGCAAATTTATATGTTGAAAGAGTTTGGCAAAATGATTAATTCATAATCATAATGAAGGACAAATTAGACCTTTTCTACTACAACATAGACATGGATGTGTACTTGGAAGCACACTGAATTAAATTATTTGCTAATAGGAGTGTTTTTTATTAATCAGTCTCTTATTAATCAGTTTTTTATTAGTCAGTTTATTAGTCATTCAACATTTTATATATTCGTTTATTAACCTGTATAATTACTTTATTAAGCAGTTAATTAAGTATTTATGATACTGCCTCACTAATGCACCTACTTGACTAACTGATACTGTAAAATGTAAAGTGAATTGCAATAAATCAGTTGTTTATTAAATTAATGGCTTTTAATGTCAATAAATTAATCAGTTGCTCCTGGTACACAAAATGATACTGTTTTGGGCCTGAAAATTCAAAGTGTGCATGTGAGTGTGTGGCATTAAGAGGAGACCACATGAGTTAAAGGATTAACAAAAAATAATATTTATTAAAGTAACTATTTACATAAATGGGAAAGAGGAAATGGGGAAAAGAAAAGAGCTGCAGCCATATCTATCGTATCATTCCTTCCCTGTTAATGGTGAAGTTTGACGGAAATGGATTCAGGCTATCTGCCAGGATGAAGGACCAAACTTCACAATTAAAAATGGGAGCAGCCAGCCTCCTCGAATATACTCCTCCAGAATACACTCTCCAGATCTCAGTCTTCTTCACAAGACAAAGGTCCTTGAAAATTCACCATGACACAACAGTTGTGCCAAATCTGGCTGACAGTGCCAATCAGAGTGAGAGGTACAGGTGAGTCCCAGATGTGATTGGACTTAATTGTACCTATCACCCCTTCGACCACTATCCTGAGACGTGCTATGGCCTGTGTTTTCTCAGTATCCTCTCTTGTGAATTGGGCTGAATGCTTGAAGGGTGGGATGATGAGTTTTGCCCCAACACCAGAAAGAAGATCTTCAATGATGAATCCTTTGTCAGCCATCACTTCATCACCTGACTCAAATAAGGGAAGGAATCCAGTGATCTTTGTTATCTCCTTGTCAGAGATGCTTCCAGTGTACAGCGGCGAGAAGAATGTCACCAAACCATTGGGAGCGACTCCTATCAGTCCCTTCAAGGTTGTCCTGTTCTTGTAGTGGGAGAACGGTTCTGATTGCAGGGTCAGTGCAGAGATTGGGACAGTACCTCTTGAACTTTTCTGGCATGATGGACTTCACCTTCTCCCTACTCACCCAAAGAGAAAGCATCCCCAGAATTAAGAAGAGCTAACTGGCCCAGGTGATGGTCACATGGCCCACAGTGGGAACACTTACCTGGATCATGTCAGCAATGACCTGCTCCTTCATGCCAACAGCTACATGCATACTGTAAATGAGATATTCATCAATTAATCACACGCTGCGAGGGTGACTGGGACTGATGTTTTCAGTGGTGCCTTCACTTGTCCTCTTTGCTTTACTCTAGTAGACCAGTTGAGAGGCAGATGGTGCAATGGACTCTAAGAAGATGTTAAACACACGCTCAGATGGAAATTTGGTGTAAAATCTCATCCGGTCATCTGACGGCTGAAGAGGACGAGGGATGACAAGGCTTTCTTCAGCTTGGCTTTCAAGTCTTGGATGTAATCCATGATCTCATCTAGCATACCTGTGGTGATTGGGAAGACAAAATTCAGTCCTTCATTCAATTTAGTGAAATTATAAAGCAATGTGGATAACAATCAAAGGGGCCTGAATTTTATTGACAATTTTAATTTGTTTTGGGGGCGGAGAGAACTCGGACCAAGAGGTCACTATCCAAATAGGTCTGGAGTGAAGGTGCTTAAGGAAAACTTTCTTTTTTCACTCTGTCACCCTACCATGCTGTGCCACTGAAGCATTAACTGCTGCTTCGAGAATCCTGTCCCAGCTCCTCTGGCTCCTCTACACTCAGCACTCCATACCAGATGATGTTGTTTAGCTCCATGGCGCCTGTAGCGTTGATAAGAGCGTCAGTGATAACCAGGAGCCTCTAAACCCACAGCCTGATGTGTCTCAGTCAAACCTCCCTTATCTGTTAAACCTGATACAGAAATAGAGGCTCAACCTGACCTCTCATATGCTACAGATTGGAGAGAGGCTTGAGAACCTCTCTACTCTAGAACCAAAGCATAGCAGGTGCTCATTGATCAGGAATTGCACAGGCATGGATGTTCACTCTACTCCTGAAACCAACCCACAATGTCTCGAGGATCTTGAAAATGGCAACAAACAACAGCTACACTGTTCCCACCCTAAGGAACCTTCCCCGCAGGTGAAGCTTTGAACTCCCCCAGTCACCGGACATGCTGCAGCTACACTCCACCCTCTCTGCATCACCGTATCCAGTATTTCTTAAAAATCTGGATTTATCTTCTGTAGGGAGTACACTTCCACACTCTACAACCGACAGTCCCCAAGTCAAACCTCAGAAGCGACATGCACCACTGCCACCTACTCAAGGTGCCTTTCCCCATCCCCTACGGCCCTGTCCTCCTGTAGGTAGGGCTCTCCGCCCACTCCCACAACGCCAGCAGCTTCAGGATTAATGAGGACTGATATCTGAAATAGTCTCTGCTATAGTAGTGTTAACACTTTTGAAGATTCTCAGGACATGCTGGGACCTTTTTCACTTATTCCAGTAGTAATTGGGAACAGGGTCAACAGAGTGCGCCCAGTTTGTGGGGCCAATCGCGCTAACTTGTGCTCTATTCTATGCAAGCCACAACCTGTATTGGCCTCCTCCCACACCTTGAAGTTTGCAGCCTTGAATATCCGGTCAGTAAACAACAAATCACTTTTAGTCATTGATCTTATTACTACATACAAGACCGATTTTGTTCTCTTAACTGAAACTTGGTTAGATGACAGCTGCTGTGCATTGGTTCTTAACGAAACGGCTCCCCTGAACTTTAACTTTTGTAATGTCTCTTGTGTGGGCAGGAAAGGTGGTGGTGTTAGTATGTTACACAGAGATAAATTCCAATGCACGCAGTTATCATTGTGTGAATTTAGTTCTTTTGAGTATCTCTGCACTGTCATAAAATGCTCACTGAGAACTCTGCTTGTAATTATCTACAGGACACCAAAGTACTGTCCTAATTTTATTGATGAATTTTCTGATCTGTTGTCGCAAATTACTACTGATTTTAAGTCCTTTATCATTGCGGGTGATTTTAATATCCATATTGACATTCCTAACAACAGTACTGCCAAAGAAACTGCTGCCATTTTTGAAACTTTTGAAGTCACTCAGCATGTGACCAGCCCCACTTACATCCGAGGTCAGACACTGGACCTGGTTATCAGTAAAGGACTCAGTGTTACTTCTGTGAATGTCTTAGATGTGGCTCTGTCAGACCATCACTGTTTACTTTAGTGTGTCAATTCGCCCTATCATTCAAACTGGCTCCAGAACTGTCAAAAAGAGGTACATTAATGAAAATACCAGGGCTGTCTTTATGGCTCCAAGCATTACAGAGGAATCTGTAGATGAATGTCTTAATCATTTTAACTCTAAAATGCTCAGGGCTCTTGATGCTATTGCACCAATCAAGGTCAAATCCATTTCTGGTAAACAGAAAGCACCGTGGAGAAAGTTCTCTGCTGTAACTAATCAGAAGAGAGAGTGCAGGAAAGCAGAACGCCATTAGAGGCAAACTGAACTCCAAGTTGATTATGACATTTTCAAAGTGAGACTCCACATATACAACCTTGAGTTGGGCAGAGCAAGAAGGGCATATTTTTTTAATGTCATCAACAGTACTTTCTTTGGTACAGTAGAGAGGTTCACAAATTCCAAGGTGCAGTTACCTTCAGAGTTCCTCACAGTTTCAAAATGCAATGAATTTGCATCTCTTTTTAATCACAAAATAGAAAATATTAGACATAACCTTGGATCTACACACTCAAGTAACTTCATGTCAACCCAGAGAAATATCATGCCTATCATGTCCGAGTTTAATCCATAGATGTTAGAACTCTTGAGGAAATAGTGCTTCATCTTAAACCGTCTACATGTTCCCTGGACACTCTACCTACAAGCTTTTTTTTAAAGTGTTTTTAGTAGCTCAGCGCAGGACTTGCTGCACATTGTGAACAGCTCTCTGAACTCAGGCATTTTTCCAGCACTGTTGAAAACCACAGTTAATAAACCCCTCCTGAAGAAGCGTAATTTAGATGCTTCAATTCTTAACAGTTATAGACCCATTTCAAATCTTCCCCTTATAAGCAAGATTTTGGAGAAAGTAGTTTTTAATCAAATCAGTAATTACCTGGACATAAATAGATTCTTTGATGATTATCAATCGGCTTTCCGTCAACATCATAGCACAGAAACTGCTCTTGTAAAGGTACTTAATGATGTTCACCTGAATACAGAGTGCAGCCTTTGACACTGTTGACCATAATATCCTGCTAGACAGGCTTGAAAACTGGGTTGGGCTCTCAGGTATGGCCCTTAGTTGGTTCCGGTCGTACCTGGAAGGCAGGAGATATTTTGTCTCAATTGGCTCATGTGAATCGGAGAAAACTGCCATGCCATATGGAGTCCCTCAAGGGTCCATTCTTGGACCTGTCCTGTTCAACCTGTACATGCTTCCTCTGGGTCAAATTCTTAAAGAGAATGATGTGTCCTATCATAACTATGCAGATGACACTCAGATCTATCTAGCTCTCTCACCAAATGGCTGTGGCCCAATCAACTTATTGTGTCGGTGCCTTGAGAAAGTACATAACTGGATGCATCATAACTTTCTCCAGTTAAATAAAGACAAAACGGAGATTATTCTGTTTGGTAATAAAGAGGGAAGATCAATTCTAATTGCCCACCTGGAATCTAGAGCACTTAAGACATCCACCCATGTAAAAACACCTTGGTGTGATCCTGGATGGAGACCTTAGTTTTGATGATCACATCACAGCTGTCACAAAGTCAGCATTTTGGCACCTCAAAAACATTGCTAAAGTTAGAGACTTTGTGTCCCAACAACATTTAGAAAAACTGATCCATGCCTTCATGTCCTGCAGGGTTGACTATTGTAATGCTTTCCTCACTGGGATTTCCAACAAGTCCATTCGACAGCTCCAACTCATTCAAAATGCTGCTGCCAGAGTTCTAACCAAAACCAAGAAAAGAGAGCACATTATTCCTATTGTCAGGTCCTTGCACTGGCTCCCAGTTCAGTACAGAATTGACTTCAAAACATTACTAATTGTGTACAAGTCACTCAATGGTCTGGGTCCTATGTACATCTCTGATAGGCTCAAAGTATAGATCTCGTAGTAGATCTGCAGGAGCTAGCCAGTTAGTGGTAAGAAGATCCGAAACCAGACATGGTGAAATGGCATTTACTCATTATGCAGCTCGCTGCTGGAACAAGCTGCCCATCAGATCTACACCAACTGAAGCCAGCTTTAAAAAGCTGCTAAAAACAGCTCTATTCTCATCAGCCTTCCTTTAAATATTTACACAACATTCTTTTATATATTCTTTTACTTCTTTTATCTCTCTCATTACCTTGTTTTATGTTTTTCTCATTTTTATTTATCCAACCTTCTGTGTAAGATAATGTGCTATATAAATAAACTTGAACTTGAACTTGGATGACACCGATCATTTACATTGCGTAGCTTCGTAGCTTTCAACCTGTTAACGTTACATGACATGTACCGTTTACAAGCAGGATGGGTAGGCTAACATTAAGTATACATTAAGTAACATTAAAAATAGGCTACAACACAAAAACATAGCCAAGGAATAAGGCACAGCGATATGAGGAAAGGAATGCTTTTAAACCCTTTAAGTTATCTGTGGTAAAATATTGACAAGCTGAAGAAAGCAATGCACCACCATGAAGACATAACATTAAAGAAGGTGGAATTTCTTACCTGTGCGTGGAGGAGTCGCAAAATCATGGTCCAGTTTCAAAGCTTTCTTTGCTATTTCCTTCTCGACTCGCACAGATGTTAAATGCTGCTGTTTTTGGCACCACTCATAAACAGGGTCCCTTTTTTCTTTAGAGTTGAAATCGTTCCAAGGAAAAAGGCTAGGAACAGCTTCTGTTTTCAAGTGGCGAACTGTGATCCCTAAAACAAAGTCATCTGAGGTGAAGTGCCTGCTGCAGACATAAGTGCTTCCCTTTTTAATTGTGAAGCTTGGTCCTCCATCCCGCCGGAAAGCCTGAATCCATTTACGTCGAACTTCACCATTAACAGGGAAGGAATGAAAAGATAGATATGGCTGCTTTTGGGCATTACAAGAACAGCCCAGTACGCTACAAGAACAAGAGGTCACTGCTTGCACCATTTTTGTATTCCGGCAGAAGTAAAGAGACCCTACGATTACGTATGTGGTCAAAAATGTGGAAGTTGTGAAAAAGGTGTATTTCTTTGTTGCTCTCATGTTTTCTTGCACTACACCTGTATTTTGTCCTGTCTGCTCTTATGTAGTCTTGTGGTGTTCTGTTTTTGTTCATGTGTTGCACCATGGGCCTGGAGGAACATTGTTTCATTTCACTGTGTATTGTGTACACAGCAGAAATGGCAATAAACGTGCTTAGTTCCATGGTAAGTGCTTTCGGTGGTGGACAATAGGAGTAAGGGGAGTATACATGAAAATAGTAATTATACTTATAAATACTCTCAAATTAAATGCAAGTACTCATTCCCTTGATTTAAAAAAATGGATACACAGGTGTTTATTTACTACTCAGGTTACCTCACAAGGAAATAGTTGTTAATTTTTTTTTACTATTGAATATTACGTGCCCAGTCTCAAAGCAACTGTAATGGAACTAGTGGTTACCGGTCTTTTTCTGATGCAACTAAACCTGCACGGCATCAGTGACCAAATAAATATGCTTAAGGACAAGTGCACTAACTCCATGGATGCTTAAAAGAGAATCTCAAACCTTTAGAACAGCGTATCCTCATTACAGCCTCAAATCCAATCTTGCGGGTGAGATACCTCTTGAGATCTTTCTGGAAGTGTTCCGTCTGTGCAAGGTTGTGCTGGCTGTGAAATGAAGGATAGAAATATATGCTTCCTGCTGAATATCTGGATATACACCCTGCAAAAAGCAAGAAGACACAAAAAGAATGTTAATGAAGGAAAAGGAAAAACCCTGCTAAAACAAAAAAAGTATTTCTAAATAAGACATGTTCTACAACATTTTAAAGCAGTGACTTTTCAGGTTTTTCTGTGCAAATGTAAATATTAGGTTATACATGTACAAAAATAAAAATAGCATACTTATATGTTGCACTCTTTTTAAAATGTAAAAAACTATATACCTAAAACTAGTCCCTGGTTTTTTGATAAATCTGCAAAATTGTGGTCTGGTTAGAATTGCAAGACACACATTGTCAATAATTATCAAAAACATGTGCAAATTTGCAAACAGCATGGCCGCCATATGCAAATTAAGCTTGTTGGTTTTTGCATACAGTGAGTTAAACTGCAATTACTCATAAGTCCTTGGGTCAATGCTTAAGAAACTGCAAAAACCCATGTAAGGCATCACTCAACAGCAGTAGTCAAGTCAAGTCAAGTAGTTTTTATTGTCATTTCTACCATATACACAGTACATAGTAAAAACGAAACAACGT
>JBBIGA010000022.1:3406697-3438307 GCA_037576975.1 Alestes dentex | reverse complement strand
GGAGCACGGGTCTGGACTGTCCCGTCCCGTCTTCATTGTGTTGAGCCAGGCTCTGTGTCTTTGTGTTTTCTGTGTTTTCGTGAATAAAGAACCATATCACTAACCGCTGCCTGCGTCCTCCCCTTCTCTCTCCCTCCTGTATCCTGACAAAAACAAGGTTAAAGGTAAACGCTTAAAAATCTGAGAACTTCTGCCAAGTGTATAACCTTTGTGTAACAGTTTAGAGACTAACAGCTGCACAAACATAATATTAGAAAATTAAAAATTTCCTGTCATTGAGGGAGACAGCACCATAGGAAAATGAGATTTAAAACTTAGAATACTATAATGTTAATAAGAAACGGTGCTCAGCTGTTCATAACAGAACAGGAGAATTACCGCACAAATGAATGTGAAAATTCTCTCATTTTACTTTGTAAGATCCAACCATATACAGTACTGTGCAAAAGTCTTAGGCACCTGGGAAATAACACTTAAAACCTGTTTACTATTGGACAGTCGTGTTAAGTGTTAAAACATTAATATTACAATAAATACAGTTAACATATTACAGTAAAGATTGGTTTTATGTGTGGCAAAGTGTTCTAACCATTTCCAGACCTCTTTCCTCATGGAAGTCCAATATTTATTTTAGCTACAATCAAATACCTGGTTTGGCTCATTTTACTTCATTAGATTAAATTAAGTGTGCTGCTTATGGAATTTTATAAATCCACACAATGACTGGAGACAATGAGCAGAAATCTGAAATCAAACCTGTGTTCTTCTAACCAGCTCACAAAATATCAACTCCTTTTTAGAAAAAAGGAAATCTTGATACTTTTTTACTGCTTTCTTGTTTGTTTGTGTTTATTCTAATGTTTACTTGTGTTTTTGCTAGCAGAAACAAACCCACTGCTGATATAAAACAATTTTCATAGGTGCCTCAGACTTTTGCACAGTACTGTAACTCTGGATACCAGTGATTGGTAGTGGGACTGGGAGGGAGCACATCATCATAGAGGTATCAGATTACATCATCATGAATAGGCCAATCGAATTTATTTGGACCTCCACTGTGCATACATTTGACCTGGATGTCACGCCTTTGCTTTTCTTCTTAATGGCATACTAAAAGTGTACTGAAGTATAAATATAAACAATTTAATCAAAACATTACATTATCTTTAGCTAGCAAATATTAGAGGCATACCAGCAAATGTTACTAAGATGGTCATAAATGCTCATAAGCACCCACACTGCATAATATGGGTATCAGCTCAATGATACACACAAGATAACTTATAGAAATGTTAGTAATATAGCTAAATAAACTTTTACAATTTACTATTAAGAAGACCTGCTGAAAAATAACTTTCATAGTGAGGGACAGGCCAAAATCCCTGCCTCATCAAAATAAATGCAAATGTAACCATGGACAATTATATTTAATTTACTTAATTTTGAGGTAGTATTGATGAAAGGAGACATACTAATGTTATGTTTGTCAAATTATGCATGTATCTGGTATTATAGTGATTTTATGACAGATTATTTCTCTGGGATGCAAAATTCCATGGAATGCCCCTTAAATGTGCTGATTAAGTACTGTGATGGGTTTTAAACCCAGACTAGAAAACTTCTAAGATGTTGTGCTAATCTAAGGACGGTTTCAACTAGCAAAAAATAATTTTCACCAAGACCTTAGAAAGTAAAGAGAGCTTAGAGATGGGCCTAAACTTAGAGGGTACATGGGGATCCAAATTAGGCTTCTTGATTAGTGGGGTACCCTAGGGCTGCACAATAAATCGTATTTTAATCACAATCATGATTTTGGCTGCTAAGATTAAATTAAGATGATCATCAGCGATATTAACATTTGAATAGTGGGCTCTGTTGCATATCAGATCAAGCACTTTCTCAACCAATAGTCAATCAACCATCAGGGGGCGAACGAAAGATTAGGGCTTCATTAAGCTGCCTAAAAAAGGAGTGCACCCCACAGCGAGGACATCCAGAGTTATTAACCAAAAACAGTTCACCTCGTCCAGGTGTCCCAACACTTTAGTTCCCCACGGAATGTGCTTGTGGCTCGGGGCAACCACCAATCTCCGTGACACTTCACAGTTAGATAGGGCTTGATGTGACCTTTCCAACAACCCCTCATTTGCCACAATAGCCCCTGGAGATCTGGAGTTATTAGTCTAAAACCATTCACCTTGCCCGGGTGTCCCATTACTTTTGTCCGAGGTGAACAGTTTTAGGTTAATAACTCCGGATCTCCATGGGCTATTATGCCAAACGAGGGGTCGTTGGAAAGGTGTCACCGAACCCTATCTAATTGTGAAGTTTCACATTTAGAGTGCGAGATATATTTTCATATTTAACATTTAGATTTAAGATCATTTAAGGCAAATCCTCCATATTGGTGAGGGGATATCACAGCACGCAGTCCAGCCCCAATTGTAATCACGGGGCGAGGCCAATTTGCGTATCTTGGCATTTATAAAAGTGCTACATTAAAATCCCACATTTACAGTTGCTGTTTGTAAAAGTGTAACATGTAGATTTAGTTTGCAACATTTAGTTTTTAACACATTTAGCTCTAAATATGTGAAAATTGTGTGAAAATTGTGTGAAAATTGCGCTAAATTATAAAAAAAAAAAAATGACACCTCTAAATTTGTTAAGCTGTTTTTACAAACGGCACCCCATACTGTTCCTTGTAATATGTGCCTATTCTGCATAGGCTTCATTTTTATTCATTTGTTTGCACTTTATGATTGCACTCTGCAATTGCATATTTATTTTTTGTTAGCCCTTTGTCTTGGGTAAATATGAGTTATTTTTATTTGAGGTTTCATTTTGAACTAAAAGCCTCATTCACTTACTGTTTGTTTAAAATAGAAAGTGTAATAAAAATGTGTTTTACCTAAAATAATGTATAATTGTGATTATAATCATGATTTCAATATTGATTAAACAATCGTGATTATCATTTTGGCCATAATCGTGCAGCCCTAATGTCACCACTGCATGTTTAAAACTGGTAGGTACAACCCCATTTGCTAAACTGCCATTAAGAATCCTAAGTACATATGGAGCTATGGTTGGTTGGACCTCTTTAAAGAGATGAGGTGGGATTATTTCATTGGGAGACACAACAGGCTACATATGATCAATTATTTCTTCCAGCGAAGAAAGACTGACAAGCTCAAACTGGTCAAAAACAGCAGTGTGTGTGAAAGCAACAGAGAGGTCTTAAGAAGGAGGATGAAAGTGGACCCTGATACTTACAATCTTATTAGTGAAGAAACTCACAAAATTCTTACACACTTCAGTTGAGCTCTCCAGGCAGTCTGATTTTAATAGAAATGAACATTAAAATCCCCTACTATTACCCCAACTCGATCATACTGAGGCATGATTACTGCCAACAGATCAGCAAAGTCATCAATAAAATCTTTATTATGCTTATGGGGTCTGTATATGACAGCACACAAACCCAGGGGAACCGAGCCCAGCTTAAACAAGCCCAACTCAAAGCTGGAATAAGAGACGGTTTGTGTGATCTGGTTACAATTAAAGTTCTTCTTAAAAACTGTGAACTACACCACCTCCACGACCTGACGTCATCGGACAACTAAAGTATGTACAATCGGGCAGTAAAAGCTCACAGAAAGCACTAGACTCACCAACAGTCACCCAGGTTTCAGTGATGCATATAAAATCAAATCCACAAGACGTTAAGAAGTCCTTCAGAATAAAAGTTTTGTTGGCTAATGACCTGGCATTCACAACGGCTATTAGCAGGAGCTGAAACCTGCACACTGGCCGTCTGTGGAGTGCGAGCAATCGGCTGCAGATTATGAAGAGTCCACTAAAGTAAGGAGAGGAGAACCAGCGAGTCCGATGTACTTCGTTCCAGCCGACCACAGGGACCAGACAGGAACTGATTGGCACCAAACAGCGCCACGAAATGAAGTGACAATGAATCCACCAAGTGTCAGAAGAGCGCATGAAACGAGCTTTCAGTTTCACTCGCCAGCCACTGCATTTTCCTCGGTGTCGGCATCTGCGTCTTCTGTTAGCAGGTGGAGCAGGAGCACAGTACAGGTGAGGCGGTATCCCAGACAGAAATGGGGGACAAAAAGTTTCCTGATAGTCTAGTCCAATCTGAACCAAACTTTCAAAGGAGGGCCAGAGATTTAACAGTGTTTGGCAGTCATACACCAGCAGAGAGTTGACATTAACAGTGAATATCAATAAAAACAACATAAACAGAAACAAAGTACGGAAAGGCAAACGGCAGCCCGCACACACAGGCGCCATACAATTAGAGATTGGATCTTTTTGTCAAATTGAGATGGGTACTTTGAATGGTCCTGAATTTGAGACTGAACTAACTGGCCGTTTGTATGTATGTTATTTTTTATTAAGTTATTTGGTTCATGTGGCGGACAATCTTAAAACATGAGAATTAACATACATTTAAATATTTCAAGTTATTCTCTATTTTATTTGATACTGAATGAAAGAAAGACAAAAAAGAATGGATTTGTAGCGTTTTGAAAAAGAACAGATGGAAATATAGTGCTCAACCTGTCACATCCGTGCCACCTCCATCACAGACGAGAGTGGCCCTTGCGTTAGGCTGGACGAAGGAGAGCAGCTCTAAGCACTTCAGATAAAGACTGTTTCAACTTTCAGTTTCTCCCAAAGTTTGTTTTCCCAATTTATCATTAAACCCCCTATCTGTTTGGTACTCCTGCTTCTGCATCCTTCTTCCCCGTAGCAAACATGACAGAAGACAGCACCAACACCATGGACGCAGCAGCAGTTCCCCTGCCTGAAGACGAGACGCCACTCCACATGCAGCACCTTGCTGACCACCAGGGGTGGCTGGATCAGCTCACCTGCGTTGTTTCAGATCTGATGGTGACTCTATGCAACACGCCTCCACAGAATCCAGTTCCGGCACCTCGAGGCCCGGCTCCGATCACAGCAGTGTGCTCCAGCATGATGCATCACACATCTCTGCAGGAGAGGTATGGTGGGGATATTGGGTGTCATAATTTTCTACTGGCATGTGAGTTGTATTTCACAAAGTACTCCCAGATGACATAGACCAAGAAGACCCTCCGCCTAGAGGCGATGGCCCCTACTCTTGCCCCCAGTCCAGCGGGTGTGGAGCCAGCACCTGACCGCATACAACTGGGTTCTTCCCGTTTGTCTCCTCAGGAGAGAGAGATGCCCTCATGGGGGTCTTTGTCTGTATTGTGGCAGCGGGGGACACCGGATGGCATCCCGTCATCTATGTTCCATAGCCCATGTAGCCTCACTCCCGCCACAACCCATGTACCAGTTTCGTGTTTCTGCTTTGCTCTGTGTGTCTAACCAATGTATCTCTCTTTCTGTTCTCCTAGACTCTGGATCAGCCGGAAACTTCATGTCCAAGGCTCTAGTGTGTTCCCTGTCAGTTCCCATGGTCGAGTTGCCAGTCGTGGTATAAGTGAGAGCCTTAGATGGTCGACTAGTCAGTGGCAGGGCCATAACTCACATCACACAGAAATCCACTGTGAACAGTTATAGTTTTATGTGCTAGAACACACGGAATCGCCCCTCGTGACAGTACTCCCATGGTTAAGACAGCATAACCCGCAAATTAACTGGCAAACATCTGAAATCATAGCCTGGTCCCCAGCATGCAAAAAGACTTGGGTTCCAGTCACACACTATGTCCATTGAGAGTCCGCTCGCTAGTCTACCCATGCTTATTCCTGAACAATTTAAAGACCTACACAAAGTGTTTAACGCCGCTAAGGCAACCCGCTTCCCTCCGCACGGTCATGGGACTGTGCAATATCCCTCTTGTCTGGCACTACACCGCCCTTGTCCAGGGTCTATCCAATGTGCCACGTGGAAACACTGGCGATGGAGGACGACGTGGCCGATGCTCTCAGGCAGAGGTTTATCAGCTGGTCCACGTCCACTGCATCGACTAGCTTCTTTTTTATCGAGAAGAAGGATTGACACGGTCATGGTGAAGAATCCACACCCACTTCCTCTCATCCTGTCAGCTATCGAACAGCTATGTGGGTCAAGTATTTACACCAAATTTGACCTACAGAGTGCGTACAACCTTCGAGCAGGTGATGAATGGAAGACTGCGTTTAGTACCACCTCTGGGAATTACCATTATCATGTAATGCCATATGGCCTGGTAAATGTTCTGTCCTTCTTTCAGGCCTTTATGAATCATGTATTCAGAGAGATGTTAAACGAATTTGTCATCGTGTACTTGGACAACATCTTAATCTACTCTAAAACTATGCCCAAACACTTGTAACATGCATGTCAGGTCCTTCATCACCTTCTTTCCTATTGTATGCCAAGACAGAGAAATGTGGGTTCCACATCTGGGAGCTATCTATCAAACTGTTCTGACAGGGGTGAGTGTAGATGAAAAGAAGGTGACAGCAGTGTCTGAGTGGCCAGAGCCCCAATCGGTGAAGGAACTGCAGTGGTTTCTGGGCTTCACCAACTTCTACCGCAGGTTCATCCGGGGTTTCAGCTCTTTGGTGGCACCACTAACTGACTTCCTGAAGGGCAAATCAAACAAGATCTGCTTCTTGTCCCCAGGCCCCAAAATAATAAAGCTGTTCACAACAGCACCTGTGTTAAAAGTACCCAGTCTAGGAGCAGTGCCGTCCCAGAGACACGTGCCTCTGCACCTTCTCTGGGAAGCTATGCGATGCAGAACGCAATTATGACATCCGGACTGCGAACTGCTTGCGGTCAAAGCCGCGCCATGAGTGGCGCCATTTGTTGGAGGGTGCTCAACACCCCTGCACTGCATTCACAAATCACCACAACCTAGAGTATATCCGGCAGGCCAAATGTCTAAACTCTCAACAGGTGTGCTGGGCGTTGTTTTTCCACCTGGTTCACCCAAGCCGATTGTCCCAGCAGCCCTTTTGGCTGCAGCTATTCAGTGGGACCTTGACTCAAAAATTGAGCGTAGCATCACTCAGAATCCTATTCCCCGGACGTGGCAAGGTTAGGGTACACCATCAGGCTGAATATTCCGTTCAGGAATTAGGCATTTTCCTTTGGATCTATTGTCATAGTCAGAAACACGAGTTCCTAGGCTGGGTGGAGTACACCAGGAACTCCTTGTGGCGCTCTGCCACTGGTCTAATGCCCTTCGAGTGTGTGCTCGGACATCAACCCCAACTCTGCACTTGGGACGCTGAGCCCTCGAACCTGTCCCAGGTCGACGAGTGGTTCAGAAGGGCCAAGCTGTTCTAGGAAAAAGCACACACTGCCATCACCCGAGCAGTTAGCAGGTTCAAGTGTCAAGAGAGAGGCGCCTGTGTACTGGGCTGGTGATAGGGTCTGGCTCTCCACATGGGAACTGCAGTTAGGGCTCCCTAGCACTCTCCCTGAAGTGCATAGTTCTTTTGTTACTGACAAACAAGTAAACCTTGTCTCATGTTTAAGCTCATATTGCCCCCACATATGCGCATTAACCCCATCTTTCATGTGTCTCTCCTCAGGCCAGCAGTTCCAGGTCTGCTGGATGAAGGGCAGGTAAATCCTGTGCTCCACATAGGTTGAGGGGGCTCCCGCGTACCGGGTACACCGAATGCTAGACTCCCGGTGGACATTTGGCCAGGGGGAGAGAAGTTGGGTCCCGTACAGGGACATCCTCAGTCAGAAATTGACTGAGGAATTCCATCATTCTCCCTGTCCTCATGCTTGCCCTGCAAGTCAACAGTCACGACGTCGGGGACCAGATCGCCCTAGGCGGCCTCTCTCGAGTCCGAGAGCGGTGGTGGAGCCTTCTAACCCCCCTTCAGAGGCCGGTTCTGGAGGGGGGGTTCTGTCACGTCCGTGCCACCTCCGACACGTTCCCAGTGGAGTTCATCACCAGAATTCTGACCTGGGGATTCCCCGTCATGGCCTGTCTCCACGTGTTGGTTTCTTTATGTTTGGGCACGGTGCCTGGCAATGCACCTGCAGCGAGTGAGCCTCCGTGCTTGTGTGCCGATTTGTGCTGCTATGCGCCCGCTAGTGATTTCAGCCTTGTTTCTGTTTGATTGTTTTCCTATTGGCCCTCGTGTCTCCTTCCTCGTATGTTTCCCCTGTAGAAAAAGACAGCCAACCCAGCAGTCTAGCATCCTGTGTCAGTGATAGAAACATCATCAAACATTGTTGTTCGATTTGACAATTGGTGTTGAACATGTTCAGACTAAGCCAACAAAATATTTTAACAGGAAATATTCCCGCAAATATGCTTCCAAAACGCTTCATTTCATTTTAAACTCTTCTTAAAAGATTACCCATAAAAAATATAAAGGTAAACTCGTATCCATGTTGTACAGTGTACACTGAACTGCTGTCTCCTGCAGCGCTAGAATGTAAAATACTGATGTAAAAAAATGAACGCTGATTAATCACACCACGTTACTTTGAGCACCCATTCTGGCCGCAGGTGCCAACGCACTGCTTGGCTCAGTGAATGGAAAGTTTACGTTTAAAAAGCTGACAGACGGAACAGTTGATAGTATTGTTCTCTGCAGTTAATGCAATAAGTAATTTTTGTACCATCGTAAGCGTTTTGGAGTGAACCCGGCAGTCAGACCCAGCACAGCCCAGCTCAGCAATGTATGCATGGGCAATGGAACCATTATATTAGGGGTGACTTTTAAAAATCATTGTTTCATACCCTAACGTATTAGTTTCTCCCCAGACCCAGTGATTTGTAGGAGTGAAACACGCAAGACGCCACGTGCTGCATGCAGCACACAAATGTGAGTGATTACTTATTCAGAGATCTTGTAATTAATTAGATTATTTTAAAATCATTTGACACCCCTAAAATGAGTAAATTATATTTTTCTACATAGTTTAGCACTAAAATGCATGGAAAATAATATATACTGCCACAAAAAAGTGGAGGATATTTGCAGTTTCCGCAAATCTGTGGGGGGTTCTGTGAATAATTATTAGTTAGATTCTAAGAAAAAAACGACTGAATCTACAAACTCTGAATCGCAACATTGTGACGGTTTATTGTACAGCGTTTTGGAAAGAAGCTCTTTAAATGTGACTTTTATTTTCACAATCACACCTCTGCTGTTCATTTGCTCTATACTCATCAAGCCGATTTCTCCAGTCCCATTATGTTCAATACAGGTTCTTATTGTCTAAAAATCTGTTTAGAATTTTGGCAGTGAAAAGTGATTCAGGAAGACAAAGATATAAATATATGTTACAGAGCAAAGACTTGGTTCTGTTTTTTTATTTAGGATATGTATGAAAGGGGGTTGAGTGACTTAATAGGTCTCAGCTGCGAAATTAGGATGTTGGCTTCAGTCTAGCAGAATGGGCCCAGCATGGTAAATGTGTCCTCACATAGACTGACCATATGCTGCATCCTCTCCATTATGAAAAGGTGATTAACGGGCTTTGCTTTTCCATCTGCAAGGCCCCCCCACCAGACTACAAATGCTTCTGGTGCCCCTGTTGACTAATATTCGAAGCATTCCCCTACATCGTCACAGAAATTCCTCTGCTAATAAAAAATAATTTTATACCAAAATTTTCTTCCCTCATTAAACTGTTGTACTCTTCTTCTGAAGAATCAACTGTTATTAACTCATTGCGCTCACAAAGTCATCCACCTTCCTCAACTAGTTCGGCTGCTTCCACTTCCTACATACTCTTACCACATCCAAGGGCATCCGCTGTTTAAAACTCTGGCAGACATTGTTGTTCGTGTTGTTGTGGACTAGACTATCAGCTCCTCCAAAAAACAAAATGTGCTTAACTGTGCCAACTCTGTTAGCTGTAGATGGCCAATCTATCATTAAGTTCGTACACAAAGGCCTTTTCTTGTTAGTTATCTCCATAGAGACTCACTTTCTCTTTCTCTCCGGGTTGACCAGAGGAGGATGGGTTCCCCCTTTGAGTCTTGGTTCCTCCCGAGATTTCTTCCTCTAGCTCAGGGAGATTTTCCTTGTCCGTGTTGCCTTTGGTTTGCTCACTAGGGGCTCAGATCTGGACTTTGTAAAGCTGTTTTATGACAACTTCGGATGTAAAAACTAAGTAAATAAAATTGAACTGAACTGAATTTTTCCCACTGTCCAGGGGCCCCCTCCTGTTGTGCTGGTTATTAGGCCCTCTAGCCATTAAGCTTAGAACCTCAACATCCTTACACAGAATCAAAAGACTGGGTATAGAACATACGGTTTCTTTATATGGTTTCTTTATTGTTTGATCCAGAGATCAATGTCTCAAGCATACTAAAATAGTAAGTGAATTTGGTAGCTTCTCAGGATATAAATTAAACTTTGAGTGAATATTTCCCTATTAACAGCCTTGCCCTACAGATACCAGAAATCCTCTTGCCATTTCCAGTGTCTAGGTTTGGCTTTAAACACCTCTGTATTAATATCACACCTTTTTTCTCTGATCTATGCAAAGAAAATATTACTTCACTAATTAATAAGGAAAAGCTGGACTCTTAACAGTAGGATATGTTATCTCTTGTGGGCAGAATTTCCTGTGTCAAACTGATTGTTGTTGCCCAAGGACACCCTGTATACCTGTCACTCAATCAAGTGTAACTACTAACCTTCTCCATCGCACACCAAGTGAAATGGCTTCCACCTCAGATAACTGTGAGGAAAGGCACAGTTCAGAAAATTGATACAATAAATTCAAAAGCTAAATCAATCCCTAGGAACCCAGTAAAGTATATAATTAAAAGGCAGAAAGTGTTTCTTGCTACTAGGACCCTCCGCTAATCAGGAAGTCCCTCCAAACTGGATGGAAGAGCAAGGAGGAAACTGGTCAGAGAGGCTACCAAGAGGCCTATGGCAACTTTTAAGCAATAACAGGAATTTCTGGCAAAGAGTGGTCATTGTGTGCATGTGACAACAATATCACAATTTTCCACAAATGTGGCTTGTGTGGGAGGGTTGCAAGAAAAAGCTTCTCTACAAGAAGGCCACATTAAACTTCAACCGAGCCTAGGCAAAACGCAGTTTGAAGATTCTGAGGCCAAGGGGAAAAATTTGCAATGGTCCAACTACACCAAAATAAAATTGTTTGGCCTCAACACCAAATGGTACAACTGGCGAAAGACAATAAAGTTCAGAAAATTTATTGCAATTTCTGCTTGCTCCATGACATTTTCTCCAAATTTACAGCCTTTTTGACTGTACACTTTCAACAGTGAAAAAGTATGCCTAGATCATCAGCAATTTCGTTTATGTGCACCTACTTAATGGGTAGATTCCCTTACTGTCTATTATGTAAAGTTGTTCTAGCAACAGTTAGTGTTCTTCTGAACAGCAGAAAGGCCAAAAACAAGTAACAATAGCAGAGTTCTAGCATCTTCCAAATTAGTCACAAAATGTATGCACTTTTTCATTTCAAAGATTTATTACAAAAAGAAAAAACCTGCCAGCAACCTGTAACATATGGATGAAAACAGCTTATCAAGCAGAGGGAGAATCATGAAGCAAACAAACAAATCCCATCCAATATTATCTTCGGTTTGCAGACTTAAAAAAAAAATAAAAAATCAGGTGCTAACGCAACTTATTAAGTGCCAATGCCAGCACAAGTAAGAGAATCTCCAGTGGGCACAAGAGTATCAAAACTGTACTGCTGAGGAGTAAAAAAAAAAAAAAAAGTCTTGGTCAAAAAAAATGATTTTGCATCATGTTGCTGGTATGAACAGAATTTGGTGGAAGCAGCATAAGCCAGTGGAGTCCTGTTTTTGGAGTCAAACAGCACAGGCTGGGGGTAGCAGTGTGAGAGTGGCTGAACAAGGAAAATTTTACACAAATAAGAAACCCAATACATTTAGAGTTAAGGTGCGTCTAAAAGGAACACGCAAGGATGTTTGAACAAGAGAAATGTGGACAGGATGTGCATTTAAGTAAGTTTGCACTCTACCTGGGATTGGAAGGTTACTGGCAGAAGGTGGTGGTGGCCCTGGAGACTGTGATGCATTACAAAAAGGAGTTGTAGCAGTTGCCAAGCTATAATCCAATGATGTCTGACTCAATCCTGGCTTTGGTTTAGGGCTCACTTGATTGCTCATGTGTGTATGAACCTCATACTTCCAGCTCCTAGTTTGCTGAAGATGATGGCCAATTTTGTTAGACACTGGAGGGGTAGATGAGCTCTGTGAAGAGGGTGATATAGGCATTCTGTGGTTATGCACTGCCAATTTAGGGTGTGCAAAGGTCTGCAAATGTCCTTCTGGTGGCCTGCTGGGTATGGATGACCCAGAGGGGCTTTGGTACAGACCGGCCAGAGGTGCTGGTTGATAGGGCTTAGAAGCGTAGTAATCCGGACCAGGCAGCATTGGAGCTTTAGACTGCGGCATGGGTGAAGAGCCTGGCTGGCCCGAAATGTGCCCTTGAGTTGGTGGATGAAGTGTTATAGGATTCTGAATGGGACCTGGAAATTAAAATGATAACAAAGGTTAAACACTTGTCTAAGCTAATATTATATGGACAAAAGTAATGGGACACCTGACCATTACACCAACAGGGACTTTAATGACATTGCATTCATATACATAGATTTTTAGATGGAGTTGGTTCCCCTTTGCAGCTGCTATAATGGTTCTGCCCCTCATGCTCTGGACTCTGAGGGTAACTTGTTTTTCTATAACAAACTAGATAAAACATGAATGCCCTGGCAGTGGCAAATAGCTTTGGTTTTGTATTTAATTTGATTACATTAATGTTTCAGTTGAGATTTATGAGAAACATTTTAAGGGTACACTGCTGTTAAAAAGCACCTTATCTGTTTAAAGTGTTTGCAAACCAAATGTTATTGCACTTTCATTCATAGAGCAGTACTTTAAAAATAAAAGCACGCAATACACTACTTTTGAATTAATTACTTTTGAATCCATGTATACCACATGGATTACAGCAAAAAAATAATAAAAAATCATCTGGCAGATTTTTTTTTCAAATGCTCCTTGTCAAGATCTGGATCCAGATCTGACACACATACACTATTCACAAAAAGTTAGAGATATTCGGCTTTCGGGTGAAATGTCAGGATGAACTAAAAATGCACTATAATCTTTACAGGTGAACTTAATGTGAACTGTTCAATGTTTCAGTACTTTTTACACAACTTGCTGTTCTCTGACAAGGAGCTTAACGGCAAAATTCACAACAGGTGTTTGATCCACGAATTGACCAATAAATTTCCTGGTTCAATCAGAATTCATATTTAAACAGTCCTCCTCATCATGGTGTTCACATTTTGACATCACGAGACCAAGATGACACCTAACAATTTATCAACAGTACCTCGCCATTGTGAGGCTTCAAACAAGATGTTCTCAGACGGAATTGGCCACTGAGTTTAGAGTGTCACAGAGTGTCAAGAGCCGATTGCAACAGAGATACAGAGAGACTGGAAGAGTCACAGAAAGGCATAGAACTGTTTCACTGAGAACAGTGGCCTGCGGAACCGGACGATAAATGCCACTCAACTCCAGGCACATTTAAGGCAGGTGAGAGGCACCCAAGTGTCACGTCAGACCATTCGAAACAATTTACATCAGCGTGGTCTGCATGTTAGACGACCAGCAAGGATGCCTGACCACACCACCAGACACAGGCGTCATTGTCTTGCATGGGTCAGGGAGCATTTACGCTGGACGAGGGACCAGCGGACCTCAGTGCTGTTCTCTGATGAAAGTCGATTCACGTTGAGCAGTAATGATGGCCGCCAACAATGCTGCAGACATCAAGGAGAGCGCTATGCATCAGCCTTTGGTGGTGGTGGTGTTACAGTGTGGGCAGGTGTGTCGAGTCAATACAGAACTGCCCTACATTTTGTGAATGGTACAGTGACAAGCCAATACTACCTGAATAACATCATTAATCCAGTCGTTATGGCCCCTGCATGAACAACACAGGCCTAATTTCATCTTCATGGACGACAAGGCTCCAGCTCATCAAGGTCACATCATTAGGGAACGGCTGCTGAAGACTGGGGTACCTCGAATAGAGTGGCCTGCACTTTCTCCCGACCTCAGTCCCATAGAATATCTATGGGATCAGCTGAGTTGGCATGTAGAGGCTCGTAACTCTGTACCCCAGAACCTCAATCACCTGAGGGCCGCTCTTCAAGAAGACTGGGATGCCATGACTCAGAAGCCAACAAACCGACTTGTGAACAGCATGAGACGTGGTTGTCAAGCTGTAATTGATGCTCAAGGGCACATGACACGTAATTGAGACACTGACATTTTTTATTGTGGTATACACACCACTGTTGTTGGCTTTTGTTTCAATAAATTGTTTGACATGAGGAAATCACCATTGCTTGCTTCTACTCAAATGCCCTACTTTCATGACATAATATCACTGTAGTGTGAACACTTTATGTTTTCCATATATTTCACCCGAAAGCCAAATATCACTAACTTATTGTGAGTAGTGTATAAGTGGTACACTACTACTAAAATAGCCTTTTTAATCTTCAAAATATTATTTTAAAAATGCACTATTCCTACAAGATTTGTGTACACCTTTGTGCACACCTTTATTACCAAATCAATTCCTGTAGCAGCCTCCTGTGAGGCGGGAGGTTATGGGCATTCTAGTAAACTGGGGATGATGGTGCCGTCATCACAACACTCCTCACATTCACTTAAGTTTGCTGACAGTGGAGCAGGGGGTGCCAGCTTGTCGGGGTGCTCTCATATCTGTTACACGCCTCAGCTCTGCCCATTCTAGCTAGGCTGATATAGCTAGGTATTTCACACTTGACTTGCACTTTTTTTTTAAAAAGGTATAACCCTGTAAACTTAAACAGAACTAACTCTGCTTTCTATTTGTCTCCCATCTCTTTTTTGGCTGTGGTCCCTTGCCAAACTGTACTTGACTGGTTCAGCTGCTTTGGGCTGTCCATGTGCACTCCCATTCCCCCATCCAAGAGCAAATATTGTTCAAAAGCTCTTAATTATACCTACTCTGTTACCCATAGCCAACATCAATTAATAACAGAAAAAAAATTACATGTTTAAAAAAATTAACGCTGATTAATCGCACCATGTGACTTTAACCAGGTCCAGTGTCCTGTTGAAACATGCTATCCATCGAGATGTGCTACTGTGCCCTTCTGAGCATGTGCAGTTCCACAATCTTGGGATTCTGTGCTACCTAGCATTAGGGAAGCTGGTTTATCTGTGCTGTCTTGCGCTAGACACTGGTTTACTGTGACTTATATATTAAAAGCTCTTTTAATTGTTACTTTCAACATGTACATGTACTTGTTTGCTCCAACACTCTGTCTTCAGTGCACAGTTCAAGGGCATATGAGTGTATGACGCTACTCTGGGGTCTGTGTCTTTGCAGTTATGACACAAGCAATTTCCTCTAGGATCAATAAAGCATTTTTTTCTGCAGTTTGCAGAATGCCATCTGAAGCTAGGAAACATCAGCACTGCCCAGAAATCACCATGAACTGGAAGCATGACACAATTTGAAGTACCTGGCGCCCTGCTTCACTGTAGCATTTCTCAGTGTTAGAACCTGACTGTATAAACTGGCTCTATGCACCTCTAAAAATCTAACTATATATCTAGGCTCTTCTAATTTAAATAAAAAATGTTTTTTCTCTGTGCATATTTGACTATTTCTCATCATTATCCGTGTTATAAGCGGACTATAAGCTGGATGAACTGTATAAAGTTAAAGGGAGCATTTTTCAGCAGGGTAACATGAATTGATAGGCTCTGCTGTCGATTTGTGCTACGGTAGCATTTTTCGATAAGGCAGCATAAATCATCAGAACACGGGAACTATTATATTCGGGGGTGGCATATGAGTGAAACACGCGAGACGCTGAGTACAACACAGCCCCACATTAAAATGTTTCTGAACCCCAAGCTTGTATTGCCTTAAACTGCACCCTATAGATGGACTTAGTTCTATCATTGTTCTTGCTGAAGCATTTTTTTCCCTCAACATATTAGGTCATATTTTTGATTGCTGTGACCATTACTGCACATTAACAGTGCAGAAACTGTTATTAAAAAAAGAGACGTTGAAAGTCTATAATGTTGATTATTCATTCCCTCATATGCCAAAATTCATTTAGTAAATGTTTAAATACTTTTACAGCATAAATGTGTGTGATTACTCTAATTACAAATTACAAACTTGTAATTAATTAGATTTTTTTTTTTTTAATCGCATGACACCCCAATACATAAATTCATTCGGTCCCTGTACCTCCACGAGCATGGCGTCCAATGTATTAGAAAGAAATTCTGACTTACCAAAACTGAAACCTGACTAAACTTAAATTGTGTATTGTCCCCTTATTACAGAATTAGTAAATTAAAGAGATTAAATATTATATATATACACAGAAAGTGTGTATATATTCCTCCACGAAGGCAAGGTCCTGACACGTGTCACATGTACTCAATGAATCAAACAAAGTCTAAATAATACAAACGACTCTAACTTTCAAGCTAGTTAACTATTAGATTCGCTACAAACAATTTTAAAGTGGTTTGCACAGCGTACTAACTAGTCATAACTAGCAGTTAACTGAGTCCTAAATACTGTGACAATACATATCTCAAGAGAGCTTTAACAATATCACCCACTCAAGTTAACAAAGTAAGTTACCACATGACAGCATACTCACAGTGAACATATTGCAGTAAAGTATATATATTTTAGTCAAGGAGTCTGACTTACCATTGACGTGTGACGGCCCACCAGCTCCAATCTGAGAATTTAACCCACTGTTTGACATCCTGAAACGGGAACACCAAGATGAAATTTGAGGTGCTTCGTTGTCAGGTCCATAGACAACCAGGTGACTAAACTGATAAGTAAGCAAGATACCCGCTGGCCGGGGAACAGGAAACCAGTCTCTCAAAAGGGTGTTTATTACCTTGCAGTCGGTGCTGTTAAACTCTTTCAGTTATCTTCTAGATGGCCGTGGCTGTACACTCATCGCTTCTCCCACGTAGCAACTACCCATACAGAGTTGATAAGGAGGGAACGTATACTCGTCCACAGGAAGTTCGAGCTGTTCAAGCGGAACGACTACGCAACAAGCATGCGCAGTAAGTACACGTGGCATTTCCTGTCCTCGACTCCTTTGCCAACGTACTGGAAACAAGTGGGATCAGACCATCTCCTGAGACGTGCCCAACGTGCTGTCAGCACATTAGGTGAACTTGCATGGTATAATTATCCCACGATTAACGCAACCATATGGTGACTTTTATGGGGACAACTTGGTGTCATATTGCTTTCTAACTGTCTGACTCGTGTGTATCCTCACGTAGTGGCGATAGACGGAACGTAGTTTCACCAGACCAGTTCATCCTTAAGCTGTGACCATCGCATCTTTTAGGTCACTTTTTATTCTGTGTGTTCTGGCCGTCCAGGTGCGACGTTTCGAACGGAAGAATTAGCTGGGAACAGAAACAGGAAGCGAAAGGGCAAGCCAGGGTAGAGGCGGTCAGCCATTGCTGTGTCGTGGCTGTGAAGCAAAACGCCTGCAGGAGCTAATATTCAGCGGTACTGAAACGCAGATCGTCTGTCCATCTACATATAAAGTTGAGGTATGTTTTTAATGTTTCATTTGGACGGCAGGGCTTGTTCAGCAATTAGCTCCAGTGTTAGTTTAGGTTGGATAACAGCCGATAAGCTAAGCTAAATTCAGCAGAAAACTCCAAAGGAATGTTCTTCCTTGTAAATTATAAATTTAGTTATATTGCAGATGTCGCTGACTGTGTGTGTTGTGCTCAGCACTTAACGTTACTGTCAACTTATGTGGTCATATCTGATTTCCTTTTCGGTATAATGTTAATGATCCATAGATTTGCTTGATCATCTGGCTAGCTAAGGTTTTCATCAGTCGCTGTAGTTGGAAGAACCTCCGCTGTAGCTCTCAGATGAGAGTGACACGTAGGTAGATTTTCAGATAGCTAATTAATGTTTTCTTCAGCAAAAAACTTTGTACGGTGACCCATTACGATTAGGAGTAGTGTTGTTTGAGGTATATCTTTTTAGCAAGAGTTAGTCCCCTGATACCGACGACCCAGATTTCAGGTTTTACGCAATATAAATATTTTTATATGATTTTTTTTTTTTCATTTTGGCTCATAAAACGTGACCCACAGAAATCTTTCGCTTGACAGATTTTAACTATAAGTAAACTTCAGACACTAAGCATGTCAATGCCTATTAACAAGAGTTGGAATTTTTGGTGGAAATTTGGAGGAAATTCCAAATTTGGAAGATTTGGAGGAAATTTTTTGTTTGTTTTTTTCATGAACCATTTTAATATTGTGGCTAAAAGTCCTTCCAGACCTGTTTGCAACAGTTAACATATTGGAAGATTGTAAAGGGTACTGCTGTACTTTAAATTTAGTGAAACTCTTATTCAGCATTATTTGTTCTTAAGATTTTGAGCAATATTTAATTGCAAAATGAACTTAAATAATTTCAAATACAAATTAGGATATTCCTTTTCAAGTTAAAAAGGACGATTCCGAAATCACAATTGGACTTGATTTAGCAGACATTCTGTGAGCATGCTGACGTGTAGTGTTCTTGACCTTTGCTGTTGCTATTCTTTAACCAAGTGCTGGCTTATGCAATTTGAATCACAGGTCACCACATTAAGGATCTGTGGAAATCAATTACATGATGATATGTAAGCAAAGCAAAGATCATATTTCTGCTTGTAATGTAGGGAGAGGCATGTATGTTCCAGTCACATTCTTCTGTGTTTGTTGTTTTCTGTTTAATGGGACAGTAACAGGTGGGATCATTTCATGCATGGGTAATGTAGTGCAGATTGTGTCAGAGTGCATTTTTGCAAGTTGTTGGCATTGCTTAAATAGAGTGACTCTTTTTGAACTGCTTACCTTAAACAATAGAAAGTTAATAATACACAGATGAGAAATAAAGAAAGAAAACAACTTGGAAACTAGAATAAGTTACTTAGAATTAAATAGAATAGTCTTTATTGTCACTGTTGCAGGAACAATGAAAAACATTTTGGTAGCTCTTCGTAGCAGCATGATAATTAAGAAAAATGTAAACAATACACAGAGGAAGGGGGGAAGAAATTGGCTATTTTAGTGAGAAAGTTACAGTTGTGGATTCTGTCATTGCTGTGTAGCCTGTGAGCAAAGGGAAAGTGCAGTTTTAGGCCAAAACCTTTAGCTTTTCAAAATTTCTTTCAGACCCAACTTCAGGACGAAGATGTAAAGCCATTATTGTAAGAAAAAAACAAGTATGCGACACCCCTGAGACTGAATAAAATCATTATTAGAGGATAGATTTTTGCATAAATGCATAGTTTGGACACACCATTGGCTTTTTTACAGTCTGGAACTAAACGTCTTTAAAACACATATAGTGGAGTTGAATGGAACCAGACGTCTTAAACCACATACAGTGGAGGTGAATGGAACCAGACGTCTATAAACCCTTGAACACTGACACACACTCCCATTCATTTTAATGGGAGCAAAACTCCCATTCATTTTAATGGACAGGCCCTATTGTTATTCACCTGGGTTTCTTTATTATTAAGAAGGTGATTGCTATGAAGTTTATGGGTGGTTGCTAAGGTTTAAAAAGTGGTTGCTATGGTGTAGCAGATGGTTGCTAAGTATGTTTTAGTCAGTTGCTATGGTGTAGGAGATGGTTGTTAAGAAGTTTGTTTGGTTGCTAAAGTATAAAAGGTGGTTGCTATGGTGTAGGTGATAGTTGCTAAGTAGGTTTTAGGCAGTTGCTATGGTGTCGGAGATGGTTGCTATGGTGTTGCTAGATGCTAGCTGTGATATCGGAGGTACTTTCTAAGCAGTTTTTGGCAGTTGCTGTGGTGTAGGAGGTGGTTGCTATGAAGTTTATGGGTGGTTGCTATGGTGTAGGAGATGGTTGCTAAGTAGTATTTAGACAGTTGTTATGTTGTAGGAGGTGGTTGCTGTGATGTTTGTGTGGTTGCGAAGGTATGAAAGGTGGTGTCTATGGTGTAGGAGATGGTTGGTATGGAGTCTGTAGGTAGTGTCTTGGCGGCAGGCCAATTCTTCAGGAATTTTGTTTTTTTTTTCTAGTTAAGGGCCTGCCCTAATTTAATCGGCAGTCCCTTATTGTTATTCACCTGGGTTTCTTTATTTATTGTTTGTTTATTCTTCCATGGCACTTAATGCAGCCCGAACCGTGGCATGCACCAGGCAACCTATATATATCAGCGCGAGGTGTGGTATTACTTTTATAAGCGTTTCGCGTTACCGTGGCGACGCTACGCACCCACAAAGATGGCCGAAATCCCATAGAGAATGAATAGGGCTCAACTTTCGGATCGTCCTGCTCGGACACGCTTCGCCCGAAACCCACCAAACTTCATGTGACGCATCAGGCCACCTCCCCCGACGAACAAACGTGGTCGGTGATGACGTGCACTCGTCTTTTCCTTGTCTTTCGCTCATCTCTTTTTCCCCCATTAACTTCCATTCATTTTTCACCCCATTGAAATCAATGCAGTTTCGGGAGAAGAGACTTTTAGGATCCATACAGTGACCGAACCTTATGAAACTTTATATAAGACCTCAGGCCAGCTTCCCCGACACACAAACGCGGTCGGTGATGACCCACACTCGTCTTTTCCTTGTCATTCGCTCATCCCTTTTTCCCCCCATTCACTTACATTCAATTTTCAACCCATTGAAATGAATGCAGTTTTGGGAGAAGAGACCTACAGGCTCCATACAGTGACCGAACCTTATAAACTGCATATGAGTCCATAGGCCACACCCCCAATGACACACATGTTTAAATTGAACTATATGGAAAAAAGTATTGGGACAGAGCTGTAATACAAAACAATGTGGACAAACGCATTGGTCCACCAACACATACACACACACACTCACGTTAATGCTAAGCTAATGTCAGCACTATGCTAATGTTAGTGCTATGCTAATGCTAGCGCTATGTCAATGTTAATGCTAACGTTATGTTAATGCTAGTGCTATGCTAGTGCTAATGTTAGCATTATGCTAATGCTAGCTCTGTATTAATGCTAATGCTAGCACTATGCTAATGCTAGCGTTATGTTAATGTTAGCGTTATGCTAATCCTAGCACTGAGCTAATGTTAATTCTAGCACTATGTTAATGTTAATACTAGCGCTCTATTAATGTTAATGTTATGTTAATGCTAGCGCTATAGCGATATAGGAGATGGTTGGTATGGATATAGGAGTCTGTAGGTAGTTTCTTGGCGGCAGGCCCTTTTAAAATTTCTTCAGGAATTTTATTGTTTTTTCTACTTCTTATTTATTATTCTTCTGTGGCACTTAATGCAGCCTGAACTGTGGCGCACACCCAGACAACCTCTGTACCAAAACTTTTGGCTTTTCAGCACTAGGTGTTGTATTACTTTTATTGGCGTTTCGTGTTACAGTGTCAATGCTACATGCCAATAAAGATGGCCGGAATTCCTTAGAGATTGAATTGAGCTCAACTTTTCGATCGGCCTGCTTGGACACACTTTGTCCGAAACCCACCAAACTTCATGTGATACATCGGGCAAACTTTCCTGACACACAAATGCGGTTGGTGATGACTCGTCTTTTCCTTGTCTTTTGCTTATTCCGTTTTCCCCATTAACTTCCATTCATTTTTACCCCATTCAAATGAAGGCAGTTTTAGGAGAAGAAACTTTCAGTCTCCATACAGTGACTGACTAGCCTACAAACACACACAGACACACACACTCACACACATACAAACACACACACACACACAACCACACATACACACACAGACACACAACCACATATACACACACACATGCACACAAAGATGCACACACACACAAAAATACATGCACACACACAGACACACAACCACACACACACATACACACACACACACATGCACACATACAGATGCACACACACTCGCTCACACGTACATATGCACATGCACATCCACAAACATGCATGCGCACAAACAAAAACACACACACAGACACACAAATACATACACACAGACATACACAAATACATACACACAACCACACACACATATACACATATACGCACATACAGGCACACATATGCACACACCTACAGGCACACATATGCACACCTACAGGCACACATACACACACACCTACATACAAACATACACACGCATGCACACACTCATACGTACATACACAAACATACACACACACATACACATATAGTGGAGATAAATGAAACCATACACCTTTAAACCATAAATACTGGTGGTGAATGGAACCAGACCTCTTTTAATCACATATATTGCTAGTGAATGGAAGCAGATGTCTTTAAAACATACACTAAGACAAATACACACTCACACACCCCCCATTCCTTGTACCAATGTTTTTACGTTAACACTCATCTGTGAAATCATAGTAACCGTCTAGCAACACTTTAGCAACTGGTTTGCTACTCCTTAGCAAGCACCTGCACTGCCATAGTAACCACTTAGCAGTACCATAGCTACCACTTCGCAACAGCAGTTACCATACCAATCATGAAGTCACAATTAGTATTTTCTCACGGAAATGCAATCTAATTATTTTATGTTTTGGATCCACTTCTTAGAGGCAGTGCAGGTAATTGGAAAATTTTCAACTCTGTCATGTGCCTTAGATCCCACCCTGTTGTGCTTAGACACAGTTAATCAATTAGATGATCAGGGGTTGAGTATTGATCATTTAAAGCATTGATTTTTGTGATCGAGTTGCAGCTGAGATAGAGGACAATTGAGTCACCTTAAAAAGGTGTGTCAGAGAGAGAGTCTCAGATGTCAAGGGTAAGGAGGCCGGAAAAGGACAAAAAGTGAAAAAATGCAAACACAAAGAGCGAAACACAGAGAAGACCCATTAATGGACTTTAAGCAACTACAGCTCAGATAATTTAGAAAAATAAAGAGACATGTCCCTTTTGTTATGGTGTGTTTTCAGCCGTAGTGTAGCATTTCAAGCACAGAACTTTCAACCAGACAAACAGGGTTTTTATAACGCAAACCTTTTTTTTCTTATAAATTAAAAAAAAAAAAACATGAAATGTGTGCTTTTTGAAACCTTAAAATGGCATAGAAGTTTTTAAATGGCATAGTTTTTTAATGAAAACAGGTAGTGGGTCAAGTGCAGGACTTCCAAAAAAGAATTTTTATTTATTGATTTTAATTTTTAAACACAAACTTTTTTTACTCATAAAATCAATGGTTGTCTTCAGACACACACAATGCATAGGACGTGGGTTTTTCTAAAGCCATATTTAGAAGTCAGGGTCAGCCGATGGCCAATATACGCTGCCGATATTTTTTTGGCCAATAATTAGACATATCCCCTCTGTTTGTGTAGTAAAATATCACACTAATAATAACAAAGGATGCATTAATTTTCTCAACTTAAAGGGGACCTATTATGCAAAATTCACTTTAGTTATAATAGGTCTATGGGCTATATAAAACATGTTCATGAAGTTCTTTGCACAAAATCACTCTCACATAGAGATATCACCAGCTCTATTCTTCATAGTTTCAGTCTCATTCAAAACGAGCCGTTTGGACGGAGGGCCCCCAAGTGACGTCAGGTGGGGGCCAATTTCTTGGGTCTTTGCAGCTTTATGTATGCTGAATTCAGCCATGCCTGACCACTGCAGTGGCGAAAGCTCGCTCAAAACACAATAAAACAACTTCCGCTATTGGTTAAGGCAAAGAAATTGGCGTGAAAATACACCAATTATGGCGTAAAATGCGTGTTTTGTTCCCATATGTCTGCCATTACGTCTGCTAGTTTTACGAGCACGGATAAGCCAAGCGCAATGTCTGCCGGCACACATGAAGTGTTGTGTTCATCTTGCTCCGGGTCCGACTCGGGGTCGAACATGTAGGGCTGGATACCGTCTATTTTCTGCCTTTTCCACGTGTGTTAAGTGTCCCAGTACTTTTGTCCACCTAGTGTATCTCTCACGCTTTCTCCCTCCCTTCAGCCTGGTCACCATACAGGCTAGGACCACTGTCACAGATAGAAGAGATGGAAGGAAAGAAAGAAAGAAACACTTTCACTGGTGTTAAGGACATGGATTCTAATGTAAAATCCAGAAGTTAAACACGCAGCTTAAGCATGGATTGGGTGGGGCGTGGCCAGCAACAACATATTTGCATAAAAGGGACAGAGCCTGAAACGACTTGTTTTGAAAAGAATAAAGTTTGTGATATCTCTTTGTGAGAGTGATTTTGTGCAAAGAACTTCACAAACATGTTTTGTAAAGCCCATAGATAACATATTATAACTTGTTTTTTTTTTTTTTTTAAGTGAGTTTTGGATAATAGGTCCCCTTTAACATTTATTTACCACTGACTAACATAAACATAAATAACATAAATAAAACTGTAAATGTCTAAACAAATAAATATTTCAACTTGACTAATAATTTGTAAACAAAAGTTACAAACTTTCTGAGGGAAGATAAAATTGGAAACAACAATACAAAAAGGAGAGTGCGAATAATCTTTAGTTTTAATCTCTGAGTCTTCAGTGGACCACAGCATTTAACCAATTTCTTTCCCACAAAGACTTTGCCATATATTATAAGGGAACGTGCGTATATGCAAAGTTCTCATGTGAATTTAAAGGAGAAGTTTAAATGGACCTCGGGTGTATTGAAACATGATAATGAGTATGAACTTTTGTCGAGTAGCCCACCTTCATTCACCCCCCCGCATTCCAAAACACAGCACTTGTAGCCGATGCTAACAACAAGGCTCTACTAGGCTGATAATGGTAGGGCATGGGGCATCACGTAGCCAGTGCAGATAAATCGCTGTTTTTACACCATTAACAAGGCTCAAAGTAGCTCCACACTTCATTTCTAGAATTCTGAGGGCCCTGACATTTAAAACGAGACACTGAGAACTTTGAAAGTGCACAGGTAGTTTATTAAAAAGACAGTTTATACAGACAGTACCTTCAGGGAATTTTCCGGTCGCCGCCATCTTGAACGAACAGGTAGGATAGGGCAACTTGGTGTCCTCATATTCTGCCATCCTTGCAAGATTTGTCAACTCCTGTTGCACCAACTCCAGTCTACAACTAATGAGAGTATTCACGTGACTAATTAGCTGTAGTTTCGTTCGTGCTTGTCAGTCAACTGTTCAAGCCAAGCTGTTAGCCCGCTCCATTTACTGATTTGAGGCTGTATCTTAACTCTTCTAGTTTGGGAGTGCCAGCACTTTTGCTAGCCAGAAAGTTCTCTCTGCAGTGTTTTATTCTCTGTTGCGGCTACATGCATACACCCCAAAATGGAACTCCACTTTATTTTCAAAATCAGCTCATAATTAAGTGTTTAAGATGAAAACAGAGAGGTTCATAGGCGGTTTGGTGTGAGACACTTCATTCTGGAGGAACTTAGCCACTTGTTCACAGTGGTGGTGAATGGAACAAGATGTCCTTCCTCTATATGTTCACTTGCAGTAAGTTAAAATGTTAAAGCTGGAGGTGCCAATATGTAACTGCAGCATCGTTGTTAACCACCTTGTGACAGAATAGCAGCCATCAACCACATAAATTACCAGTTACTATAGCAACCATGCAGTCACACTTAGAATGATCCCATGGAAATGCAATCTAGTTGTTAAATACCACTTGTCACTTCTTGCTAGCAAATATGAATTTTGTTTTTTGTGGTGGTATAAAGTTTTGATTTTTGTTTTTTCCAGAATTTACAAGACCCAGATATGTCCTTCATATTTGATTGGATTTATAGTGGTTTCAGTAGTGTACTGCAGTTTTTAGGTAAGTACAGGTTTTTTTTTATATAATATAAATAGCTTCAGACAACTGATGGGCATTATTCGTCATTTTCATTATTGACAAGTTGCTTGGAATTGATTGGTGGAAAACAGAAAATAATTTATGTTACCCTTCTCGAAGATGACAGTGGAAGTAGTTGATTAAAAATGTACCCCACTATTTCCTGTAGCCACTTTTCATAGGCCACACTCATAGACCTGAGTACTCTACCGAATCTTCCCCTAGCAAACTCAGAATCATACATAATTTTGACTGACTCATTGTGATATTGTATTAAAATTAAGTTGCAGTTCAATGGTCCACATTTATTTGAAACATTTCGACAGGATTTACAATCTTTTCTTAATCATATTAAACTTTCCATAATGCTTTGTTCATGTTATTTAGGTTGATTTTTACTATTTGTACAATCATTTGTAGGGCATTAAAGGTGGAAACCTCTCCCATTTTACTATGATCAGTTCACCTATATTTCTGATTTTTATCATTGACTGTATTTGCCCAAACTGTCGTAAAAAAAGTTTTGCAGTACAGTTTAGATTTTGATACATTATTGCAAATGTTTTTTGATGTTCTGTATTGAAAGGCCTGGATGAGTAATATCCGTCATTTACATGGAGTTTGGTTTATTGGTTATTACATGGAGTTTGGTTTATTGATTAGTTTATTGTTTTTTTTTTTTTTCTGAGTTAGATATCTCTTAACATTTGAAATGAAAAGACTGTCCACAAAAATGTAGGCATGAACTCTAAAATACTCAAAGAAATCTGCCTGAAAACCCCTCTTTCTCCTTCAGGGCTGTACAAGAAATCAGGCAAATTAGTATTTCTTGGTCTGGACAATGCTGGCAAGACAACACTACTGCATATGCTTAAAGATGACAGACTGGGTCAACATGTGCCAACCTTACACCCAAGTAAGTCCGTGCATTACCAAAAAACACAATAATAAAGCAATGTATTTTTCTTAATGTAACACTTTTATTTACAGATTAGTGTTATTTTTTATTATACTGAATTTAGCTCATAAAACTAATTGGTAATTCATAGTGCATTATTTGTATTTATATAGTGTTAATTGCTAAACTGCTTGGTCAGAGTCAGGGACCCATTGTGCCTGGATTGGGTATATAATTACAACAAGATGTCATTTGTATGGGGGATCTTATTTGGAAAATATCATTTACGTATATAATTTGTACAAGTATCTGAAGTAGTGGTTGATGTACAATTTATATGGGGTACCAGTTTTAAATGTTCTGATTCCACTAGTTTTGCTGTAAATACTTAACAGATATGCAGCCAGTAATTGCAAATTCCAAGATGTCGCTGAAGTGACAACAGCCTTTCTAGTCACTCTGTACCACCATGCTTTTCCAACTTCTTTTTGCCTCTTTTTCTTTAATTTCTACTTCTCACCACGGAGACATAGTGCTTTTTATGTATCCATTGATACCGCACTTTTAAAAGCTAAACCAAGAACCAGTTCTTTTGTTCATTTGAGAGAAGAGCTGTTGGCGCTGAATACAACGGCACAGACCGGACTACGACAACACGTCCCGGACAAGCTGAGGAGAAGATTTAGGGGCTGCAGAACTGGAGCAAGGCTGAAGGCAAGGACAGCGATCCACCGGAGGCATTTTAAACCATCGATCTCTACAGTCATTATGGGGAACGTAAATTTGCTGTAAAATAAGACTGACGAGCTGTCCGCACTGAACCACCAGTGGATTTACCAGGAGTGCAGCTTGTTTATGTTCACGGAGACGTGGCTAACTGAGCTAACACCAGAGGCTAACATGGACCTGTGCAGATTCGCGTCTGTGAGAGCCAACAGGGACACAGAAGCCTGCGGGAAAAACAGAGCTGGGGGACTCATTGTCTACATTAACAATAGATGGTGTAACCCAGGGCACGTCTCCGTTAAAGTGTCTTTATGCTGTCTGGACCTGGAGCTGCTAGCCGTTAGCCTGCCACCATATTATCTTCCTCGGGAGTTATCTTCCACGTGATCGCTGTGTTTATTTACATATCTCCAAGGACTGGCGCAGCTGCTGCCTGCGAGAAAATACACACAGTTATAGCAAGACTGCAGATACAGTACTCCGCTTCTCTCATCATATCTGGAGATTTTAACCACGCCACACTGGACTTTACTTTGGCTGCTTTTCACCTGTATGTGGATTGTCCCACAAGGAGCAACAGGACAATGTACCTTCTGTATGTGAGGGATGCATACAGAGCTACATCCCTGACCCCACTAGGGAAGTCAGACAACAACCTGGTCAACTTACAACCACAATACACCTCCCTGGTACAAAGGCAGCCTGTCACCACATGCTCCATCAGGAGATGGAACCCTGAAACGAAGGACATCCTGAGAGACAGTTTAGACATCACAGACTGGGATGTGCTTCTGAGCCCTCATGGTGAAGACATAGAGGGGGCAACACACTGTTTAACAGAATATCTCAACTTCTGTGTAGACGTGGTCGTCCCTGCTAAGACGGTGCAGTGCTAGCCTAATAACAAGCCATGGGTAGCACAGGAAGTCAAAGCTGTCCTCAACATGAAGAAGAAAACCTTCAGGAACAAAGACAATGAGGAGGTGAAAGCAGCACAGCAGGAGGTGAAACGCTGCCTGAGGGAGGCAAAGGACACCTACAGGAGGAAAGTGGAGAACAATATGAGGGAGGTCTGGGAAGGTGTAAAAACCATCACAGGCCACAACACCACGAACAGCACAACAGGGGGGACCATGGAGAAGGCAAACAAACTCAACAACTTCTTCAACTGGTTTGACCAGCCCACAGCCCCCCCAACCCCAACCTCAGTACAGGCCCCTCTCCTTCCTTCCTCAAACTACCCCCCCTCCTCCCACACCCCACATGCCACCCACCTCCTCCCAGCCCCCTCCCAACATCATCATGGTGTCCTCCTCTTCTTATTCTATGACTGGGGAGAGTCCCTGCTCTCTGGAAGACATCCTGCATCGTTCTGGTCCCTAAAAAGAACCAGCCCAGCGAGCTGAATGACTTCCAACCGGTGGCACTCACCTCACATCTGATGAAGACTCTTCCTCAGTCTCCTCAGGCCTCAAGTACAACATGCCCAGGACTCCCTACAGTTTGTCTACCAGGCAGATGTTGGAGTGGAGGATGCTATCCTGTACCTCTCACACTGAGCCCAGTTACACCTGGACAAGGGAAAAGGCATGGTCTGAATCCTGTTCCTGGACTTTTCAAGTGCCTTTAATACCATCCGGCCCTGTCTGCTCCAGGAAAAACTCTCCAGGATGTGGGTGGACCCCTGCCTGATTGCCTGGATCACAAACTACCTTACCGACAGACCACAGTACATCAGGCTGAAGAACATCATATCAGACACTGTGGTCAGCAGCACAGGAGCACCGCAGGGAACTGTGCTGTCTCCTCTCCTCTTCAACCTGTACACCTTGGACTTCTGCTATAACTCTGAATCTTGTCACATTCAGAAGTTTGTGGACGATATGGCCATCATGGGGTGTATCAGGGATGGCCAAGAAGAGGAGTACAGGAGTCCGGTGAGGAACTTTGTTGTCTGGTGCCACACAAACCACCTGCAGCTCAACCCCCTCAAAGACCAAGGAACTGGTTATAGAATTTGGAAGGTCTAGACCAAGTCCACGACCCGTTCATATCAGGGGAGAGGGGGTGGTGGTCAACACCTACAAGTACCTCGGGCTGTGGGTGGACAATTAACTGGACTGGACTTATAACACACAGCACCTGTATAAAAAGGGCCAAAACAGGCTGTACTTCCTGAGGAGGCTACATTCCTTCAACATCTGCAGGAAGCTCCTGTGGATGTTCTAACAGTCTGTGGTTGTCAGCGTCCTTTTCTTCGGTATGGTGTGCTCGGGGAGCAGCACTGCAAAAAAGGACTCAGCTAGGCTGGAAAAATGGATCAGGAGATCTGGCTCTGTGGTCAGCATGAAACTGGACACTCTGGTGAGAGTGGCGAAGAAGAGGACTCTGAACAAACTGGTTATCATTATGGACAATGTCAGGCACCCTCTGCACACTGTTATAAGCAACCAGAGGAGTCTGCTCAGTGACAGGATGCTTCTCCCTAAGTCCAGAACCAACAGACTTAAACACTCCTTTGTCCCACACGCCATCAAACTGTTCAACTCCTCACTGGGGCACTGGGGGGCAGGAGGGGGAACAGCAGGACAGAGGAGGAGTGGGGCATCACAAGCAATTTGCCTAAACAACACAATTGGACAATCAAACATTACTGACAGTACAATAGACTATTAACACATGCAAAAATTATTGACTGTGCAGTAATTATTTATTCTTGCTATCTTTACTTTGTCTCTGTGTGACTGCTGCAATTTTTACACTTAAATATTTGATATTCTTTTATTATTTATTCATTTTCTTATATTGCTTTAGATTGCCGCCTTATATTTTATCTTAGATATTTCATTTATAACCATGCCGGTGTACTGCTGCTAGAAACTGAATTTCCCAGAGGAATCTTCCCGGGGGATTAATACATTTTTTATCTATATATCTGTCTAAATAGTAGTGTTAGAGTTCCCAACCTTTTGCCATTTGTGGCCCCCACATCTGATCAAAAAGCTTCTGCAACCCACAAGTAGGTTTTCCTATAATTTCGTGTTCTTATTCAGAGCTATTTTGTCTGCTACTATAAAGACAGATTATTCAATCTGGTTTCCTATGCCATAAATGCTATTGTAAAAAAAACAACAAAACAAATACTCTTCTGCAATACTTATGAATTCATCAACATAGACAAAACAGAATTGATGATACACATCCAAAATAAATGTAGTGATATTGTTACCTAGTTTTTTTTTATTAATATCAGTTCAATAGCCTTATAATAACAATAATAATAATAATTTTTATTTATATAGCAAAAAAAAACAAATTTACAAAGTGCTGTACAAAATCAAAGTAAATGAAAAAAATTAATAAATGAACAAAATGTAAATGAACAAAATGTAAAGGTCATTAAATAATAATAATAATATAACAAAATAAATTTGAAATATATTCATATATGCTTATTCAAACTCATAAAAATGAAAAATTAACACTGAAATAAAACTTAAACAAAACTAGGAAAAGCTTTCTTATAAAGATGAGTTTTAAGGAGGGACTCAAAAGAGGATGGTGACTTGGCTGACCTGATTTCATTAAGCAGATCATTCCAGAGCCTAGGAGCCTTGACACTAAAAGCCTTATCTCCATTAGTTTTGAAATTGACCTTGGGAATTGTTAGAAAACTACTATCAGATGATCTTAAATTACGTACAGGTGTATACGGTACTAAGAGATCAGATATGTAGCTGGGAGAGAGGCCATGTAGAGCTTTAAAAGTAATCAGAAAAATCTTGAAATCAATTCTAAAGCTCAGTGGGAGCCAGTGCAAAACAGGAGTGATGTGATCGCAGTTCTTTGTCTTAGTAAAAAGCCTGGCAGCGGAATTCTGAACACAAGTGTGGCTTCTGTAAGTCTCTAGGTTTCAGTTTATTTTCAGTTCAGACCACAGGTCATGTTTGTTTCCCTCTCTTCTGTTCTACAGAAGTTCTTTTTTTATATCATACATTTATTTGTTTGTAATCCAGTAAACCCCCACTTCGTGCTCATAATCGCGGTGTACATCCCACCGAGCGCAAACACAAACAACGTGCTGCCAGAACTGTACGGAGCTATCA
>JBBIGA010000022.1:3386561-3398995 GCA_037576975.1 Alestes dentex | reverse complement strand
AAAAGCAAAAAAGCGAGTATAGTTGAACCGAGCCGAGCTGGTACCAGTCAGTGGAAAACCTACGGTCCGAAACCAAACTGAACCGAGTAGAACCAAACTGAACTGAACCGAGCTGGTACCAGTCAGTGGAAAACCCCCACAAGAAGTGTTCAGGCCCGGCTGTTTCAGCTTTCCAGTCAGATGGTGAGTAATGATGATGATGTCAAAGACTGAACTGAAGTCAATGAACGGATGAGGGCCAGGTGAAGGGTAGTGGTGATGGCATTGATTGGTTGGGATGATACACAGACTAAAAGTGGTCCAGTGAGGTGGGCAGGTGTGATTTTATGTGCCTCATGATGAGCCTTCCCAAGCACTTCCTGATGATTGTCGAGTGTGATGGAAAAGTAGTCATTTAAATAGGACACTGATGATGTTTGTGCTTCAAACCAGACAGGTTGCACTATGAAACCAAACACTTTAATTTTACCCCTTAAAATTACCTTAATTTTGACCTTAATTTCCCATACAGCAAATTTAGGAAAATTAAGGGGAAGTGTGTACAGATTAAGGCTGATTAAGGGGTAAAACAACTGAATTTTTCCTTTACTTTTGCAAAATTGCCTCTTAACAGAACCTCCTGAATTTACACCTTGAATTTAGGATTAAGGGGTTTTACACTCATGCCTTAAAGCTAATTTTAGGGTAAAATTAAGGGGTCGGTTTCACAAATTAACAGCCACTTAATTCAAATGAAGGGGTTTGGTGTATTTTCAGGATTAAATTAAGGAAGGGTTAAGCACCTTTTAAGTACATTGTGTTTTGTAATGTTGCTCGTTGCTGTTCTCAGGGCAGCCTTATGACATGCGCACCTCTGCGATCATCCATGGCTTCCGTTGGAGAATGTGGTAATTCTCTTGGAGACAGTTATGTCATTGATGCATTAGCTGAGGTAGCCAGTCACCAACGCTTTGTACTCCTCCTGGTTGGTAGAGCTAACATGGCTTGCATCCTCTTTAAACTCCTGAAGAGCGGGTGTGGCTCCTGGGGGCTAAGTTTTCATCTACGATCTGTTGAGTAGGGTGTTTGGTGGGATCAGTATAATCAAGATGTGGTGTGAGGCTAATCTGTGGCTAATCTGTATTCCATTTCCGGGATGCTCTTTTGAGCCATGTCTCTGTAAAAATGAAAACCCAGCGGTCTCTGAATTCTTGCTGAGCATTTCAATGGAGTTGGATGTAGTCAAGTTTATTGTCCACTGGTGAGCAGGATGGATGGGATAGATGACCGGCTAACAATAGCTTTTTGTGTAGCATGAAGCTCTGCTTGTTTGCCGCACTTCCACTTTCTCCTGCAATGCTGGCGATGTCCCATATGCCAGAAAGCAGCATCGAGTGACACCCCATTCCAAGGGCTTGCTCTTCATAGCAAGACAAGGTCTCATGGCTTGTCCATCCTCCAGGTAGTTTTCTTGTTGTTGTCTTAACTGTAGCAGAGTCTGGTGGTGATAGACATGTTCCAGTTGTTCTGATTCACATGTGAATAAAGATTTCAACTAAAAACTACGCATTTGCACCACAGTGCTAGCAAATTAGTGCACAGCCACCACTTCTGGTAGTCATAACAAGTGGTGAGTGATGCTGGACAGGGAGGACCATCCTATAGACTCAGAGAGAACGAAAGCCAATCTTGCTTTCCTGGACACCCAGTCAATTATCAATACGGATCTTACAATGGGACATCACAGAAAAGAATCTCACTGCAATCATTTTATAATTTCAGTAGCTCCAAAAATATTTAATAAATTACTATGTTTCCTCATAGCTAGATTAATGCCAAACTTTGTATTTAATTGTCCCTAAAACATTGTTTAAATGGTTTCTCTGAATATGCAGTTTTTAAGTAGATAGCATCTCATTTGCTTATATTAATATGACTGATAGAATAAATATATCAGTAACCAACAGCAAAGATTCTTTATAATATGTATTACTTGAACAGTGAGCAGTTTAGCGTGGTTCCATCTGGTCCGTGATTCCTTACTGGTAGGTCTGCAGATGGCAGGAGCTGAAGGTAGGTGATGCTTCTTGGCTTGTAGGAGACTTGACAGAAAGTCAATAGCTTTGGGGCTTTGGTACACACTTGAAATGTAAAGCCCTGCAGTCAGGGTGAAATACGCTTTTAAAAGAGCAAATCACTACTTTAGTTGCAGTTTGATCAAGAAACTTGATGTATGCATTATGCATGAAAAAGGTCAAATTTGTTCACTTAATTCAGGTTGGCAAAAGTTCATTGACATTTAAAAGTGAATCAAATGTGAAATATAAGCCCTTCAAACAGAATAGAACCATTACTTCTCATTAAAAAAGATACTTTACACTCGATTTGATGTGGTGGGAGACTGGTATCTTTGTGAAAACATGTACTGATCAGCCATAACATTAAAACCACCTGCCCAACATTATGTAAATCTGTTAATGTATAGACTCAAAAAGACACAAGGTGATGTGCTATGGTATTTGGGACAAAGACATAAAAGTGGATCCTATAAATCCTGTAAGCTCAATGGAAAGGACTAGTTTGTCCAGCACACCCCACATAAGCTTGATTGAATTGAGATCTGGAGAACTCATTAACCATTTTCTACAGTGTGGTAAGGCACATCACCTGCTAAAAGAGATCACTGCACTTAAAGAATAAAGTTGTCACAAAGTTATAAAAGGCTAGCAACCATGGTAAACAGTGTTTAACTTATTTTCATATTTTAAATAACAAATAAAAGTGGACTTCCTAAATTAAGAACTTTCTCTTCAAGCTGTGACTTTCAAACAAGAAATCTATGGCTGATACATGCGTCATGGCAAAAAATGTTATTTACTTCACTTGTCAGTGGTTTTAATGTTGTAGCTGTTCAGTGTATGTTTAATAATCGGGATGGGACTGGTCATGTGATATCCTATTTGTCATAATAATACATAATTTAATTTTGTCATAATAATACATAGTCATATTTAAAAAATAATGCATAATTTAAAAATTTATTCACTGCACCTGGTGTCTGAGTGCTATTTTGTGGCAGCGATTTGCCTCTGTGCTTGCTTTGGACCACATGCCTGAGAGAAAATAGTCTGCCAAGAGCTAGGGGACTTCTACACCGTGATCATCAGTAAACTTTCATTTTCTGTTTTTGTCAACCACTCTGCCATTTAGTCTTTTTGTAAGTGCATATTCTAGCCACCTCAGTGCATGTTTTGCACTGTGCCAGCACAACCTGTTCTTGCGACATTTCGTGCAGCCATCACAATATATTATTGCTTTAGACCTTTTTTTGTGCTAGGACAATGCTTCACTACCCTGTGTACTTTAATGTGCACTGCGTAACACCACCAGTATCAGCACTAACTGGTGACTGTTAGGGTTAGGTTAGGCTAAGGGTTAGGGTTAGGGTTAGGGTTAGGTTAGGGGTAGGGTTAGAGTTAAGGTTGGGGTGAGGGTTAGGGGTAGGGTTAGAGTTAGGGTTAGGGTAAGGGTTAAGGTTGGGGTTGGGGTAGGGTTAGACTTAGGGTTAGGGTTAGGGTTAGGGGTAGTGTTAGAGTTAAGGTTAGGGTTAGGGTTAGGGGTTGGGTTAGAGTTAAGGTTAGGGTTAGGGGTAGGGTTAGAGTTAAGGTTAGGGTTAGGGGTAGGGTTAAGGTTAGGGTTAGGGTTAGGGGTAGTGTTAGAGTTAAGGTTAGGGTTAGGGTTAGGGTTAAGGTTAAGGTTAGGGGTAGGGTTAGAGTTAGGATTAGCGTTAGGTTAGGGTTAGGCTGAGGGACTCTGAACCTGTTTCAACTGCTTTGCAAACAAAAATGATAAGGAATCAACTCATTATTATTACATTATATGTGTAGTATATTTTCACAATATTGCATAAAAGCATTCATTCAGAGGCTACAACAGAAGACAGCTTTGCATGAACTGGAGGCAAAGATGGTGAAAAACTCTTTTAAGCCGATGTGTGCAAATTTCTCTCCTACTATCCCTCAGTCACCAGTTAGCGCTGATACTGGTGGTGTTACGCAGTATGCATTAAAACACATAGGGTAGTGAAGCATTGTCCTAGCATGAAAAAAAGGCCTAAAGCATGATCACAACACGTATTTGAATAGATTGTATTTCGTGATGGCTTCACAAAAACTCGTGAGACTGAGCTCGCCAGCACTTGTACATTCACTTGTATGTTCTTTTAACATGTATTAGAGACCTATAGATCTAATTTAAAGAATGAAAGATTTAAAGAAATTCTCTCAGTAACATGTTATTTGAGACCCTAATGCAAATTTACACCTGCATTTAAAAGGGAGTCTTCAGATGATGCTTGAAGACAGCGAGGGACTCCGCAGATTAGATCGGAAGAAAAAGTCAAGAAGAATCAGAGCAAAAGACAAGTTGGCTGGTCTAGCTGTATTAAGTTCTTCAGAGACAGCAAGTAGGACTGAACAGCAGGAGTAGTGACGAGAGAACAGTGAGAAGCCAAGAAACTGGGTGCCATGGGCTGGTCTCTGACTGGCAGGTGGCAGGTGGAGGAAAGAATCTTCTAATATCGCCAATGTTCTCCTCTAAGTCTTCTGGTGAGAGAGCTGGAGAAACAGGGAGAGATGGATAAATAAAAGGTTTAGTACATCAGGCCCACACAGTGGAATAAAAGAATGGTAAACAAGCAGAAAAACAAAGCAGAAAATGAAAGTTTGGTGTCAAAAGCAGAACTGGTTTAAAGTTATTTCTCATCAAAATATTCTCAAGGGGTGTAACTCCACACCCACTTAAAAAAACAAAATTTGTGTGGCTGCATCACTGCATTTGCAACACTGTTTATTCTCACACATGTACACACATCATATAGCACAACTTAGACTATAGCACAACTTAAACCTGGTTAATATGTCTGCTCAATATGTCTTCACACAATATGACTTTCTGCCCATCTTTTAGTGAATCCTTCATCGTTCACACTGTGTGCTGTGCTTCGGTGTATTAACCCGTGACTATTATTTATTTATTTATTTATTCATTTGTTTATTTATTTATTAATTTATTTATTAATGAATAAACAAATAAGTGAACAAATAAATAATTTTTTGTGCCCTTCCTTTAAATTAGCAAATAAACGATAGGCTTTTAGGCTTACGTGCCAGCTAAAGAACATCATGCTCACAGTGTCATGTTTTTCCATCATTGGGCGGACATTTGTTATCAACAAAAAGAATAAAACAAAGTACAATTACACATATCCTTTCTCTTATGCTTTCTTTTCTTTACACTGACATCACCTGATCACCCTTCATTTCTCAGCATTTCATATGCCTTATCTCTCCATCAATCTTTCGGCTTGTGAGCTCTTACAGAGTTTGTCAGACAGGACAGGACACTGACACGCCCATGATTGTCGCTGTTGTCACATCTTGAAAGGCGTTAATGGCCTGGAGGCCACTGCTGTCTGCCTGATTGCACTACTCAGTGGGTTCCAATTTAGACCTTCTTCTACAGCACACCACAGCTAAAATAAATATGTGGGTCAAATAATGCGAAAGACCAACCAAATATTTTATTTCCCAGAAAACAGCTTAAAGATTTTTGTAGGTGAAGCAGTTGGAAATTTCATTGCCATTACTAACATATGGTAATACTATTTTTCTGTACAGTCTCAATCACTGTACCTCAACATTTTTTTGTGTGTAATAGGAACATAGGCATTTTGAGTAATTTTGTGGTCCAATTATAAAACATCAAAAAAGAAAAAAAAATCTAGTAATCAGTGAATAGTCACATGCTTTATTCACAGGACCATATTAATAACCAAAATAGGGAATGTTGTCCCATTCTTTGCTTTATGGCAAATTGTGTGACTGCTTAAATTCGAACAAGTAGCCTACATTATAAACGTTTATATAGCCCATTTTCATTATTTTTAAAAAATCATCGTATTACTGTTCATTTCATTATTATCACGCAATAACTCAGTTTTTTTAAAATTACTTTTACTTTGAACGTTCAGTGCTTTTTTGTGCTCAACCACTTCATCTCACTCTAACAGGGACACTTGCTATGGAATATAAACTGTTTATATAAAATGTTTCTGCTAGTAGCTGTTCAGGAAAAAAGAAAACAGATTCATAAATGTTAACTTGCTGTTGCTTGGAAGGTCCCTATTATAATATTATTATCGTGGCTCTGGACCAGGGGCGCCGGAAGCATTTTTAATGTGGGCTGCTGGGGTCAGTGCTCTACATCTCGGCCGATGTCCTGGTGAGGGAAAGTTCTCACTAAACATTAGACGTCTTATGGACGTGCAGATCTATATTGCATCCGCTGGTCCAAGACCAATTCTTGACTCCTACACGAGCAAACTAAGTAACGTTTTTGGACGTATTAAATATTAAAGGGGGGTAGACAAGTTGAGAGTGAAATGTGGTGAAAGAGGACATGAAGTTAGTTGGTGGGAGAGTTGAGGATGCAGCAGATAGGACTAAATGGAGACAGATGATTCGCTGTGGCGACCCCTGAAGGGAAAGCCGAAAGAGAAAGAAGAAGAAGAAGACAAGTTGAGAGTGTGATATAACTGTTTATATGTTAACCGCGTGTTTATATGTGTGAAATTCATTGGTTTTAGTTTATCTTGCCAGTCACCCTCCTCCAGAGTCTTAGCTGCTGGAGTGGCATACCTGATGAGATGAAAATTATTTTATGGTGTATGGTGCAGTAGTTGTTCCTGCCAGAGGTGGTGCTCTCCCGATTGCCAGTATGTGTTGGAAGCTGTTGCTGAGAATGAAAAGACGTTCATTGCTGAAGAAACAGTGTGTTTCCTACTTGTGTCTGGCACGCTTGCTACAGTATTTTATCTATTAAATTAATCAACCAATCTAGGTATTTGTTAGTATGTATTTATTTGGATATGTAATTTGTGAAAAAATTATGGTAGGCCTTCTTATGATTTCAACCAGTCAAACGCCACTCTGATTGGCCGAGGCAAACCGCCAAGCATTTGGCGCAAATCAGAACGTTTCTTTCTTTGCTTGGCTCTGTAGATCTGTAAAAATGATGTCTAAAATGAGTTTAAATTTTACGTAGAAAAGACGTTCACAATGACCTCATTTGGACTAGAGCTAGCCCTTATCCGGAGGTCCTGCGGACGTCAATACTGGACGCTCAGAAGACGTTGAAAAACTGACATCATGTGGCGTCACAGCCTGCACCTTCAGAGGACCAAAATTGGACGTGCATAAATGACCTAGAAAAGACGTCCCTTTGACATGGTTATATTTGCTATAACACTATAATGGTTCCGGCGCCCATGCTTTGGACTCTGAGCTAACTTGTTTTTCTATAACAAACTAGATAAAACATTAATGTCCTGCAGTAGCAAATTACTTTGGTTTTATATTTGATTTGATTACATTAATGTTTAAGATTTACCACAAATATTTTAACTGCAACTGTGTAACTGTTAAAGGGAAAACTGCTGTTAAAAGGCACCTTATTTGTTTAAAGCATGGGCACCAGAACCATTATAGCAGGGGCGGACATATCACTTTTTGTTTCCCGGACAAAAGCCGAGAAGTGTGCGCACCCCTACCCCAAACCCCCACGGACTACAGCCAAGCGCACCCCTGATGGACAACGGCCGCACAACTACTGCCCCCCCTGCATAGACTGATGTGTACCCTCCATTTTAAAAATGCTTCCGGCGCCCCTGGTTTAAAATTTATGCAAACCAAATGTTTTTGCTCTTTGTTCATATACTTAGAGGCAGTACTTCTAAAATAAAAGTGTGCAATACACTACTTTTGAATTAATTATTGAATTTTGCAATTAATCAGATTAAGTGCAGAAAATCATGTACATACTGGTCTTTAGATGCAAGCTAAGCTGCAGGTGCAGGCTTTGCAAACATGTTAACACACTTTTTGTCACTTATTTGAAATCTCAATGCTGAATATGCATCAGCTTTTATAATGCTGACAATAGACATTAACCGCATAATGCTGATATAAATAACAAAGCAATCCTGTTTCACTCATGTGACGTGGGAACATTATAGAAAGTGTGTTAATATATTTGGAAAGCTTGCAAAAGCTGCAGCTTGGCAGTGCATTGTTGGAACTAAAGACCAGTATGTTCTGCACAAAGCATTATGTGAAATCACTGTCTCATGGCAGACAAGAAAAACATTCTAACTTCTATGATACTGTTAAAGAAAACAAACTGTAACTCCTATTGTTCTCGCACTAGTGGCTGCACCAGGATATGCAGTCTTTATATGGAATTCTCCCAAAAAGGGAGTTTATTGGGCCACTGAGACAGATTTGTGTCAACACTGCAAAGTGCTCTAGTTCACTGTTACATAAAATCTCATTAAAAACATAACTGGATTTTTCATTATCGAGGATTTATTTTATTTCGTAATGCAAGACTGCACCTTTGTTGTGCATTATGTTCGACTTCAGCTGGATAGACATTTAAATATGTGAGGAAGAAAATAGGAACCTGTTTTTCACGGGCCATAACTTGACCCAAGCCTCTAATCACCAGCAAAGGTAAGAGAAGTAACAGACAGAGGAAGAATTTCTTTGCTCTCCATGAAATGCCGTCTGCACAAAAACCTCATTTGTTGTCACAGTACAACACTGTGAGGACCATTTGTGAAGAAAGTACTCTTTTTTCACAAAAGAAAGTGGCCACAAAGGAGAGAGGACACAATGTGGTTTTAATAGGAAGGTAGGGGTCAGTGGTGATGGAGGGAGGATTGACCAGAGATTGGGCCTGGGCTCTGAGTATAAAGTCTTTTCCATTACAGTGAGTGTTGGGTGGAACAAAAGCTGAGGTGAAACCAGCTCTCCAGAAAGTTCTCTCAAGACCCAGGGGTGATTTAATACCCAGCCCAAATCAGGCCCACTAGATCAATTGCCACACAAGGGAAAGGCCGACAGGGATTTTCTCCTCCATTCTTCTTCTGAAACAATCATTCCTCCTCTTTTCCTGCTCTTCACTTTGGCTCAGCAGAGCCACTCTCTGCTCCTCTTTGCCCTGCCTTTGTCCCATGACAACTCCCACGACAGTGGCTGTCGCAAGCTTTGTAAGAGTCACTGGGTCTACAGCGCAGGGACCCCGGGCAGAGAAAATAGCCTTCCTCCCATGAAATTAAGCTGCCTAGCAATTTGTGAGAAGAGGCCCTGAGATAGAACTTGAGAGTCAAACTGTAAACTGCCTGTGTACCTTCTTGTGGATTTTTAAACAAGGAACATTTGGTTTTGCTGGCATGGAACAGTGTAATAATGGAATAGTTCAGTAATGGAATAATCAACAAGAGACTGGGAATCTGGAATGACCTATCCAGTCTCTGCCTACAAATTCAGATATTATCCTGTTATGAGATTAAAGAAAGGAATGTGAAAAAGGCCAAAATGTGTTTAAATATAGCATCCATTTGCAATCATATGTAAATAACGCCACAGGATCTGGATCTGCCTTGGATAAAGAGTTTAAGCTAGGAGGTGCTGTAGAGCAAACCTAGTGTTGGTTTAACAGTAACCTTTAGACGATGATAATGAGTTATTAATCCGTGGCTGATCTGGGCCACATATTATAAAATTTAGTGCTGGGCCACTTGTGGTCTAAATTCACTTTAGATTTTCACATCAGATTGGCCTGTTGTGCAAAAACAAGCCTGGCCCAATCCTGTTGCCATATTTGGTACAGATCTTGGTAAGGTTTGGTACAAAGATTGGTAAGGGCCAGATCAGGGCCAGATCATGGCCAGAATATCCTTGCCATTTTTGTTTTACAGCTAAGTATGTATTTTTAGTGATCTTGGTCAGACGTTGTACAAGGCAAGTCTTTTTCCTAAGTGGAACAAGTTTGCGCTAATGCTGAGCAGGTTAGTCTGTTCAACCAGTTTTATCTACACCACAAGCTGTGCTCCCTACGTCTTTTATTTTGCCTGCTAGTATAATTGATCTTGCCACCAGGCCTGCTGTTTGGATAGATCAGGTGTATGCAAATTCATTGTCATTTCAAATCTGTCAAGGTCCTGCCAATTTAGGTTTAGGCTGAATATTTTAAGGAACTTGGAAACAGTTGCTGCAGATATGTGAATAGAGCTTGAACAGGTCAAATGGCTTTGGAATTAAAAAAAATCTGTGCTGATTCATCTTTAAAAATACAAAATGTTTATTTCAGACGATGCTTGAATCATGTCATTAGGTTTATGTACTTTTATTTGAAAATTAAATTGTAAACCCATTTTATACACTTTATATTTTGGTTAAGACAGATTAATGGCAAAAATATCTTAATTACTTGACAATTTGCAGAATGTTTCAAACATCTAAATCAAAACATCTGTATCAGTGGAACAATACCTACAGGGAAAACCTTTCGGTGAGGAATGCAATGCTCACCGCCTTCCAAAAATCTGTAATTTAGATTGAACTTTCCTCTGTCTTTGAAATGATGAGGCTAATCAATGTCTGTGACATGGTCTGCTTCAGTGGTTTATAGATTAGTGAAGAGTTTAAACATAGGCTTTAATTAACACTGGCCAATAAAGCCTGGGGGCTGGGGACACAGCTGGCCACCAACTGGCCTTATGATTGCAGCTAGAGCACAGCAATGAGACCAACAGACAAAGTCACCTTGAGGAACACTCATCTTGATGAAATGCCTACTTCTCTCCAATTGCAGAAACCAAATGCAAAGGTAAAATGTCAGTGTCTATTTTTAATCAAATACAGAGATGCTTGGCACAGAAATCAGGTGCTTGGCTACGTTTTCTTTCTGTGGCTTTCTTTCTGATGCTGCACACTGTTGGTCGTCAGTGTTTCAGGTTTATTATTGCTGTTTTGCATCAAATAATTACCCATATGATTTGTTCTTTAGGCAAGAAAATATAGGCAGAAATGAAAATAACACCAAAAACATGAAACCTCAACAAAAAATATATCTGATTTAAGAGAGATTTCAAAAAAATAAATAAACAAAAAAAAAATAGAAAAATAATTTGCAACAACTTACTGTGTAGTTCACAGATGCACTAACAGGAGGCTACTAGTGTGTGTGAATGCAGTATTATGACAGATACTCTATTCTTGTAGCAAAGTAGGGGGCAGCTGGTAGCTGCTGGAACTGTTGAACTAGTGGTTAGGGTGTTCGCCCTGCAATCAAGAAGTCATGAGTTCAATTCCCAAGACTGCTAACCACCTCTGAGGTACCCTTGAGCAAGGTACTGTCCCCATCCACTGCTTCCTGGGTGCTATGTTCCTGGCTGCCCACTGCTTTACTTGACGAATGGGTTAAATGCAGAGGAAGAATTTCACGCTGTTCACACTGTGCGCTGTGGTGTGTTCACGGATGACAGAATTGTCACTTTCACTTTAAATGCAAAGGAGTGCAAAGATTGAGGGAGTGAGTAATAAATATTTGTGCTCTGAGACAGTTTGTGTAATGTACACTTTGTTTTTCAGTTCTGATACAGGAATCTGATGCCTTGGGGAAAGAAACTATTCCCTATCCCAGCAGTCATTACTATGATCTGTAGGGTCTTGCAATCTGAATTGTGGTGGGGGAGTGGGGGTGTGCTCTCATCAGTCTCAATGGGAACCAGAGATGGTGCCGGGCCTTCTTGGAAATGGAGCCGGTGTTGAGGGTCCCTGTGAGGTTCTCTGCGATGTGAACACCAAGGAACTTGATGCTCTGGACAGTCTCCACTGAGCTGTTGTTCAGTACAGAGTGATTATGGAGTGTTCTCCTGAATTTAGCAACCACTACTTTGTTTTGCCCAAGTTAATGGAAAGGTTACTGGCTTTATAAGAGTCTATTATAGTTACTGTTGCACGTCCTCCCACTTTGTCATTACACCACTTTGTCATTCTCACTGATCATACCCACCGTGGTCATGTCATGACCCTGATGATCTTCTCAGCTGTCCTCACATGGTCTTGCGATCTGAAATGTTACAATTACCATACCAGGCTGCATTGCAGCTACAGAGAATGCTCTCTATGATCCCTCTGTAGAACATGGTGAGGACTGGGGGTGGAATGTGCGCTCTCCACCCCCAGAGATGCTGCTGGGCCTTCTTGGTGATGGAGCTGGTGTTCAGGGTCCTTTTGAGGTTCACTGTGATGTAAACACCAAGGAACTTGGTTCTCTGGACGACCTCCACTAAGAAACCACCGATGCTCAGTGGGGAATGATCATGTTGCGCCCTCCTGAAGTCAACAACTATCTCCTTTGTTTTATCCACATTCAGGGATAGGTTGTTGGCTTTGCACTAGTCTGTCAGACGTTGTACCTCCTCTCTGTACGCTGTCTTGTCACTCCCGCTGATCAAACCCACTACAGTTGTGTCATCAGCGAACTTGATGATGTGGTTCGAGCTGTGCATTGCTGCACAGTCGTGGGTCAGCAGCGTGAACAGTAGA
>JBBIGA010000022.1:3359028-3376241 GCA_037576975.1 Alestes dentex | reverse complement strand
GACATCAGTTTCCTCTCACCGCCACTGTATGTTTACGGCAGATACCAGCGAGCCAGCCCCGCCCCACCCCGCCCCCCCCCCCCGAACCACATCCAATAGTGCCTACCCATAGTCAGTTAGATGCCTGCCCGGTAGATCCGCTGTGGCGCCGGCACTGCTCTAGTGACTGCTCAACACTTTACGGAATATGAGTGAATTCTAAAACTGTCACCCAGACAGACTGTTGCTGAGGATTTCAACCATGCAATTCAGGTCATTTCCCCCTAAATTCCATCAGTATGCTCTTGCCAGTGAAGAGGGTAAAGGTGTTTACACAAACATTACCTGTGCGCACTATGCTGAGCTCAGCCCCCACCTTGGTTACTCAAACCAAATCTGGTGTAAAGAAAATATACTCCCCATCTGCCACTGTAAATAGACTGGACATGTTACATAATGTGTGGTGGCCTAGGGTGCAAGACCCCTCCTGCTGGCTGAGGGCCAGTTTGTTTTGTTCTGAAGTTCTCTCCCGCAGCTGCATCCTCTTTGCTCGCATGACATGACAATTATATGGGGAAAATGAGGTCAGAAGATGGTAAAAATGAGCATAAAACTAAACAATGTTCATGATGGTAACTTGAGAGGGTCCACTGTTTTTATCATACAGAAGAGCATTTATTTTTGTCTCCACAACATACCTTTGCTTTTCAACCATATTGCCTTTTGACAGAGAGTTAGGCCATAATTTATACATACCCCATGAAACCTAAAAAAAAGAGAAATTTAATGATAATCATTTTGCCAACAATTCACTGCAAGCACTGTAATCAGTAACTATGGAGACAGGGACGGATGGGGATACTGATACAAGCTGAATTAAAACTCAGACAGCTGACAAATGAGCTGTAAGTACTCTGGCAACAGATAAGACCAAGTAAATTTACTCGACGAAATGTATGAGATGTTTTCATGCAGCAAAAAGGAACAGCCATTTCCATGTGGTCAGGCCCAAAAATGATTAAGGTATTAGTCAAGATAAGTAGGTGTTTATTGTTATTTCAGCCATTTACACAGTACATAGTGACATTAAACATTCCTCCTGGACCATGGCGTAACACAAAAACAGAACACCACAAGATTACGCAAGTGTGGGCAGGGCAGGACTGCGAGAGAGAGTACAAAAACACATGAGCAACATTACAATAATTTACAGGACAACATACAGTGTACTCGACAGGAGCAGCAAGTGAACTAAGGTGCCGAGAGTTCGAGTCCTCCAGGTGATGACACCAAAGCCCGAAGGCAACAGCCACACCATTTTTAGGAGTAAGGTCATTCATTCTCATTTTTCTTGAGTGTTATTGTAGGTGGAGACGAAAACACCAAGGGATGAAGATGATGACACCACCCCTAGGAACCAGTTGGTGGCAGGCCTCCTGGCTGGCTTGGCTGAAAGGGTGTTGCAGCAGTTGATCTGGCGGGCCATCCAGCTGACATTTGCTGAGGCGGATGGGAAGATTAAGGATGTCGAAAAGGAGGATGGCGGCGGGGCAATGATAGAAGGAGCTGACGCCCGGCAGACCTTCCTGCCTCTGACTGCTGCAGTTCTGAAGCGTACCACTGACCCCACCAAACCTGGAGGTGCTCCACACATCGCTGCAGGAGGAACTGCAGTGAGAAATGAGAGAACAGTTGGGGGGTGCTGGTGACCCGGTGGTGACAGAGCTGTGGCAAGCTCGGGAAGAGTCAGTGCGCCAGTCCCCCACGGCATCAGTGCCCCAGTGTGTGGAGCCCAGGTATATGGCTCAGAATTGTCATGGTGAGCTGAAGACCATGGTTAGCAGTCGGGGGATATGGCCAGTTGACAGGGAAGAAGCAGCATCATCAGCAGCAATGAAGGAGGCGCTGGTGGGGGACAGCCCTGTGCTGGAGGTGCTGGCAGTGATGAGACCAGTCCCGTGTGTCCTGGATACCGGCTTGCAGATCACCATTTTTAGTGGTGATTGTGAAGGACCAGCACCTGCTGGCCCCGTATGGGATATTAGGTATGAATGTGATCAGACATTGTTGGGAGAAGCACAATGTACCACCCTGCAGGCTGAATAGACAGGTACATCCAAAAGATGTGAATTCAAAAAGGGTTATTACATACAACATTATACTTGTTTCATGACATCAAAGAAAATCTCTGACATGGGCCCTTTAAACATATATGGTACATCTTCTTGTACAAACACACTTTGTTCTCAAAGATGCCATGGGGTAAAATGCCCCTTTCCAAAATGTTCTTTTTTTTGTGCTATCAAAGAAAGCCTGCCTGCTGTACCAGTTTGCTTCTCACACAATGTTCAGGTTTCTCCAGCTTCATTTTTCTATACATGCTAAAAGCTTTACAGTTCAGCTTAAAAATAAGCAGATACTGTCCTTATGGGAGCATGCCCCCCCCCCATTTTCCTCTAGTTGTCACATAGAAGGAATTTGTCTTTCACTCCTCCAGACAAATTCCTTGTGTGTGTCATGTACTCACACACAGCAATGTACAACTACATACAGCAATAATCTTTTCTTTCTTCTAAAAAGGGAAGAAAAGAACCTGGCAAAAAAAAATTATTTCTTTCTTCTAAAAAGGAAAGAAAAGAATCCAGCCACCCAGTCTAATTAGTGAGTTTGGCTTCTTTAAAGTGCAACAATTCCTGATACAGATACTGCACAACTAGTGTTCAATATAAAATATGATCGAATGCAAAATATTAAAAAAATAATTTGTCATAAACACATTTTTCACCAATAAATGCCACCCTAAGATTACCCTTATTCATTGCAAAATAATGCGTGGCCTCTTGTGACATTGCTTCAATTTATACTCTTGATTTCAGAAAAAAAAAATGAGCAGTTGTCTGCTTTAGGACATATAGTGTATATTTTTCACATCTGCAATTTCCATCATGTACTGTCATAAGATTAGACTGAATTTATAAGCAACTTCTGTATCTAAAATGTTTTTTCTTTTCTGAAATGTGTACATGCATACATATACACACAGAAATATAGGCTATCTTTACAAGAATTGTGAGATGAAGCTCATTTCCGTTGTGTAAAATTTGATACGCTGCATTTAAGCAATGTAAGAAATGCTAATTGAAAGTAACTGTTTTTAGTTATAGCCTCACAGTCACATGACATGCCTTCTGTCCCTGCAAAATTCATCATTTTCTACCAGTACATGGCTTCTTTCCAGATGGCCTGCTCCAAATGACCTCCTCCAATCTCCTAGGGTATTTAATACAATTGAAGTCATGGTCAGTGGATATCACACAATTCATAATAGCTATTTAACTCAGCTTAAAATGGATGGTGGAACAATCCAATTGAGAGCTCCCAAAATGACTTTTTCCATGGGGTCCTCACATTGATAGTGGGTAATTTCACGTTCCATTCAACTGTGCATGGTTTATTGAATATAAGAGGAAAATGATGGTTAAATTCTTTTGCATTTAACCACCGCATTCATTCTCATATCTCTGCATGTCTCTCTCCACCCATCTGCACATCATATATTCCATGAAAGTGAATCTTTTGTAAAAGATAATGTATGAGAGGCCTCCTTTTATGACAGGCGGGCACCAGCATATCTGCTGGAAAATGTCCTTGAACCTCAGCACTCTAAGGACATGTCGTACATGTAAACCATAGGAACTTCACAGTATTTGCAGAAAAACAAAACTATATGGAGTAACTGAATAATACAATAAAGGGTCTGGTCCAACTTTATTAGGGAACCCTCCAATAGATAAGATTGTTATATTTGTAACATACTGGGTTACATTGAGATGAGCAGTGCATGTAGTCACACCACCTCAGCTCTCTTCAGCTTTTTAATTGTTTTTGTCTCCTTTTGTTTCCAACAACAGGGAAACTAGTCAAACACTCATATGAGCATTCCAAGCTACTTTTTTTTGAGGGATTGATTCAAAGATTACACTATTAACAGAGAGTTTATCCCGTCAAAGATAGAAGAGCTGCCGAAGTTACTCAGAACATGTCATGTCTCGGTAACAATACCTCAGGCAGGTAGTTCTTCCCCCCTGTTCATTTTCTTCCAAAAATGTTTTCTGCCCTGTTCTTACTAATTAGCTTGCAATTTAAGTTCCATTCACCTTTCAGTCAGTCATGACTTTAAACCTCCAACATGAAGATGTTTCCGTTGTATCCTAAACCTCTTGATATTACCTCTTTGCTTCCTCATTCCCTCCTCACCATCATCGCCCTTTCCTTTTCTTGCTCCTGCATCCACTCTGTAGTCACCCTCTTCACTATTCTGGAGTCTTGCTGTGTAAGTTCTTTAATCTCCATTCTACTTTTGCTTTCATACCATTCACATCCTCCGCTAGTCTTTTTGATCTCCTTCTGGTCCTCACTTCCGTCTTCCCCAGTGTTCCGTTCCTACTGAATTTCATAAAAATGTTGGCTTTCCAATGCAACATACTGGACTAGACTACAAAGATATAGCACAAGCATTTAGGGCAAACCATCTGCACACCTAGGACACTCAGACCATCTCCATGACCCTGATTACATCTTACAAGACACCAGTCTGCAGGATTAGACCCGCCGCCAAAACTGTTCAGGCATGGACTGAGGAGCTGAGGAAGCCACTTTAATGCTGTAGGACTATTTTGACACCACAGACTGGGATTTTGCACAGGGAGCAGACCTAGAGGAACATACAGCAGCAGTCCTGGGGCACAATACATGTTAAAAGTATTTTGCAACGAAAAGCCATGGATGAACAACCATGTGCAGGCTTGTCTGACAGAATGAGACATGGCTTTCAGGTCAAGGGATGCACCAGCCTACAAAGCTGCATGAGGGAACCTCAAGAGCCCCATCAGAGAGGCCAAGTGCACATCCAACCAGTGCATTGTAGATAACAACCACCAGAGTATCTGGGAGGGAATTAAAATGCTGATGGACTATAAGACGATTAATCTCCTTAGCACCAATTATACACAATCCTGAACCAGATTTCTGCTCACTTTGACACTAAAGATGGAGGATTTGCTTCCTACCAGCATGCAATCTGCTCTTACAGAGCCCATCAGAAGTGTCAGTAAACTGCAGGTTTGGATGGAATGCCTGGATGGACACTAAAGTCATGTGCAGTCCAGCTGGCAGGCATCTTTACTGACAAATTTAGTCTTTCACTACAACAAGCACTTGTTCCAACATACCCTCAAATCTTCCAGTGTTGTCCCAGTGACAAAGACAATTGTGAGTGTGGCAGGTGTTCAGTGAGGCTATGGACAATGACTTTCAGTTGGCCTCAAAACGTTTCTGGCAAATCATCTGGCGGATCAGAAAGGAGAAGCAGTGTTCTGTTCCAACTGTTTATAGGAGGGATGGGGTGCTGTTGACCCCAACTTCATCTAGCGATGGAAGGAATACTTCAAGTATCTCCTTAATCCTGCCACCGCAATGCCCAAGGAGGGCCAAGACTCTGAAGAAGCTAGGGTGGACTTGCCCAGCAAAGGGGTTGAGGTTGCTGAGGTGGTTAAACAGCTCCTTGGCAGCCAGGCTTCAGGGGTGGATGATTTTCACCCTGAGTAACATTGTTAGGCTGTACTGGCTGATACGCCTGATCATCGCTGTGTGGAGGTGAGGGACAGTGCCTCTGGACGGAGACGGTGTTCCCCTGTCCAAGGAGGACCAGAGAGTGTGCTCCAACTATAGAAGGATCACACTCAGCCTCCCTTCATCAAGGGATGCGTATTTTTTCTTGCTCATGAGTTCTGCTTGATTATCACCACAGTGGTCTACATCCCACCTCATGTGGACACATGGCTTTGTCTGAATTACATGATGTGCGTTGTGTTATTAAAAACAAATACGTGCAGGCAATGCTCATTGCGTTTGGGGACTTAAATAAAGTAAAAGTCGAACAATTGTTGCCAAATTTTTACCAACACTTCACATGTCCAACTAAGGGTAACTAACACGACTAACCCCTTCAAGTAGGGCTACAAAGCTATTTCACACTGGGTGTTTGGCAGACCAGTTTCATCACGACGCTCAGGTCATGAGGGTGGTACAGCACAAAATGTGGGTGGATCTGTGAGGCACTGAACACCCGTAGTGCTGTTTGTAATGCAGGATTTGCCACTAGTGATAAAAGCACCTACAAAGCCATGTTATATGAGTTTCTGTATAAGACACAAAACACTGGTACCAGGAGCACACTTCCATCAGGGTAACTTACCATGAATGTGGCATGGACTGTGCACAATCACAGACTTAAAACCAAAAATAATGAGGCTGCAAGCATTGACTCTGCATTCACCAACAAACTTAACATGTTCCACACCCATGTTAAGGCTAATCTTGATAACACTAGCCACACAGCTAGTGACAGATTTAGCCTACTAATGGAGTACAATGATTTCATCACCATCAAATGATGGCAATGCTGGGCACCTGCTGCACTGCTGCACTGACCAGCTTACCAGAGTCTTCACCTCCATCTTCAATAAGTCTCTGTCTCTGTCTGTGGTCCCATTGTGTTTTAAAATATCCTCTATTGTCCCAATACCAAAGAACAATGTACCCTCAAGCCTGAATTATTACCGGCCTGTTGCACTAATGTATGTAGTCATTAAGGTTTTTGAGAAATTCATTAAAGACTTCATCACAGCATCAATCCTCAGCTCCACTCCAGTTCACATACTGCCCCAAAAGATCAACAAATGCCTACTTCTCATACTGCACAAAACCCTTAGTCATGTGGGTAAGAAACATGGGAATTATGTATGATTGTTGCTTATTGACTGCAGTTCAGCTTTCAATACAGCAGTCCTCCAAAGACTGTTAACCAAGCCGAGGGACCTGGGACAGAGTTGGTGGTTGTGTCTCCAGCACCATCATACTCAACACAGGAGCTCCACAAGGCTGTGCACTGTGCCCTCTTCTCTATGGACTCCACACTGTATTGCATCATCAGATTTGCTAGCGCTGGGCTTTATTTTCAACAATGATGAGACAAAATATACAGAGGAGGTGGAGAACCGCCTCCATCTGAATGTCAGCAAACCAAGGAGCTGGTGATGGACTTCAGTAGGAGACAGCAATGGTCCTACTCCCCCTGTAAACATCAACAGGACTACAGTGGAGAGGGTAAGCAGCTTTACATATCTAGATTTTTACATCTCTAAGGATCTGACCTGAACTGAACATTTTCAAGGCAGTCTCTTAACCATCTGAGGCAGCTGAGGATGTTTCAGGTCTCTCCAACAATCCTAAGGACTTTTTACTCTGGCGCAGTAGAAGCTGTCCTGACTCCGAACATCGCCATCAAGTTTGGGGTCAGCTCTGTACAGGACTTTAAGGGGCTACCGAGAGTTATCTGGGAGGCGGAACGATGCACCAGATCAATTCTTCTGTCTCTGCGGGACATTAATACCAGGATATGCAGGACCACAGCAATTAGGACCATCAGAGACTTGTCTCACCACAGTAACTGGCTGTTTGAACAGCTCAAATCAGGCAAATGCTTGAAGTTTTATGGGCAAAACAGAAAGGCTTAGGAGGAGCTTCAATCCTCAGGCCAAAAAACATCTTAACCAGGCCATCTACAGCTGTCCATGGAACACAAACTGAACTCGCTCCCTTACTGTATCTCACCTGCTGTCTGTCACTTATGTCTATGCATCAGCCAGCAAACTAGCACACTACACTTTACAGCACACAACAGTAAAGATCTTGTGTCTAATTGTAATATTTGTTTAATTTGAATATACTTCCTGTAAAATTTTATTACCTTAATTTAGCTTCTTGAAATTTCTTTAATTTAATCTAAATTATGGGCTTACTGAAGGGCACATTTCACTACATGTTGTATTTGTATAACTATTGTATTTGTATAACATATGTGACAATTAAAGAATGTGATTCTTGAATCATTGACTTCAGGAGAAGAAAAAACAAACAACACCTCCCCCTTCACATCCTTGGCGATGCAGAGCCTTAATTACCTGGCAGTCTACATAATAAAGGACCTCACATGGTCTCCTAACACTGCTCAGCAAATAATCAGGAAGGCCTTCCAAACATGGACATTTTCAATGCAAGCTGTCCTAGGAAAAATGGCTAGCAGCATCATCAGAGACACAAGAAACCCAGGGCATCATGTGTTTGACCCGCTCACGTCTCGAAAAAGATTCAGGGCAATCAGATCATGAATAAACAGACTGAGAAACAGCTTTTTCCCCAGAGCTGTGGTCTCAACCACCCCTCTCCAAGCCTAGCATTCCTCCAATCTGCAAGAACTGTGACACAAACATAAACCTATAACACAAGAAATGCGCTCAAATGGATACACACATGGAAATTAATGTTATTATTCCACTGTGCTATTCATTTTGTTTTTAGATTAACTTAAACATTAATTCTTAAAATAGTAAAACTCCAGTTTTGCTCAATTCAGGATCTATGTGTAGCTGACCTAAATCTCCTTGTTCCTCTTCTATCATTAATTTCACTGGTGTTGCCTGAAGGCTGTCAGGCAGATTTCCATCATCACAACTCCTGTTGCTCCTGCCTGTCTTGCTGACCTTTCTCACTGTGATCTTTCAATAAGTGAAAATTTGGAGGGACCTCCATATTCACTCCACATTCACCCTGTTTGTTCTTTATTCACCTAGCCCTCACTTGGTCAGTACAAAGCCTCTTTTTGCCCCCTGCTTCTCCATTAACCTAGATAAGAATCCCACTCTTACTCCTACACTGCCACAATACTTGAGAAAAGGGGGGTTGAGCGGTAATTGAGCAATGGTAAAACAAAAAAGGAGCTAAGCCTAGGGCAAGAGGTTTACGAGCCACAGATTTGGGGGAGAGTGATCGTTGTTAGAAATTCACACTGTGGGCAACTGCAAAGTGATGTGAGCGCAAAAGAGAAAAAGGTCAGAAGCTCAATCAATTTTAAGAGACACCATAGGCATAGCATGAAGTGCTAAAAACATTCCCAAGAATGGAGCATCATTAATTTTCATGAACAAGATGCAAATGGGGAAATCTCAAAATTGTATACTTCTGCCAAATTGTTTCAATGTAGATGATGTAGATAATCTAGAGTATTGAACATTAATAGGAGAGATTATGGGATTTATTTTAATTATGTGGAGCAGTCATTTACTCACTCAGGGCCAGATGTACGTAAAAGCCTAGCAAAGAATGAGCCTCAGTGCAACTGCAATATGTGCTCCCAATACACCTGCATTTAATGATCAACTTACTGAGTCTGCAGCTTATTACGCAATCTGTGCATCTGTGTGCCACAGGGTTAAAAAGGCACAGTGAAATAATGGAGCTGTCAGCAAATAAAATAAAACATTTACAGTTTAGTGACACAGAGCTTGTGGAGTTGAAAAATTAACTTATTTTGCATTAAAACATTCTACAGAGAGCTTGTGAACAAATTATGCCTTGTCTTCATCCAAAATTTAGACAAAACCTGCACCCATGAGCTGCTCAAGCTGCAGTAAACTAACCAGAAAATATTATCAGTTACACATGTAATATTTCCACCTACTTTTTGCATGATATTCTCATGTTTTGACCCCCCTCAAATGCATATCCATGAAGGAGATCACTGCCTTTCACATTTCACCAAGCACACGGCCTGTAAACTGCACATTTAAGCCTTTGTATCAGTGTCATGCATTACACGTGTACAGAAAGCATTTGTGTCAGAAACTGATATTTCCTTCAGTGCATTGTTTTGTTCACTATATATGAATAAATATATACTGCAACTGCCAAAGCGGAAACTTATCTCCAAAAGCCGGAGAGTTGGGTAAGTTTCACTGTGCATCGTAGCCAAGAATTGCCTTCTGTTATCAGGGACAATAAACCATGGTTTGATACAACAGAAAACATCATAGTAGGGATGTCATTTCCGCAGTGCCCATTTGCAAATGACAGTTTATGGGACTCACATTTTTGCAACATTGAAATAATGAAAACATGTTGATTTTCTTGCATAGGAACACTGATCAAAACCCAGCCATTAAAAACACTTGACAAAACAACATTAACGTTAGGCATTTTTATAATATAAAATGATCAAAAACCATTAGGGGTGACCGATTACATACAACTTTACCCACAACATTGACAACAGTTCAGTAAACAGTTGAGGGGGGGAACCTTTTACAAGTATCTTCACCATGCAAGGTATTCTCAAAGACAAGCTGTAATTTCTTGTATCCCTAGTCCTCTCTGAAAATTATAACACCAAAACCATGCTTTTTGTGGTTGGTATTGTGTGACCTGGGGAGTCCTACAAAGTGGGTGGAATTGGACACATCTGAAAATTTGTAAAAAAAAAAAAAAATCATTTACAAAGATCCTATACATTCACAAAACATATTTAAAAAGGTATTCTTAAGAACTTCAATTGAAATATTCTTTTGGGAACCAATGGGGGTTGTTCTTTGGTGTTGCACAAAGAACCTTTCCTAAAATCATTATTTTTTACTGTTGTTAAATACTGGTATGCACCACATCATACCTCATTGTTGGCTGGATAAAAATCTGGGTGGACAGACCACTTGGCTTGGCCACTTGCATATTGCATTCTGTCCAGCTTGACAAACTAAGCCTGCTTCCTAAATATTGATTGTCTAATATAGAACCTGCATGAGAAATTGTTTACTATTTGTGTACTTAGTGTAAGGTGGATATCGTCAGTTGAACAACTGCATGTTTCATTAAAAAAGAGAGTATAATTAGTCCTCTTTAAATTAATTTTGTGCAGGTCAGTGCCCTGTGTAGATCAGGACTTTTTTCCTATACCGAAGGTGAAAGGAAAGGTGTAGGACCTGTAGCAGACTGCATAGCCTATTAAACCCATCAATAATCCAAGACATATGGCTAAATTAGTTTAGACTGACTGGCAAATTAAGTCTTTTGTGTTAACTCATTAGATGTAGTGACATGAATTAGTCTTGTCATTGAAAACACATGACATGCCAAACTTTTTGCAGACAGAGCAACAGCAGCCAAGGAGGATGGAGTTAAATATTTGTTTTGTGTGTAATTTCAACATATCTGTAACATATCTTTCTCACAAATTATCACAATTCCAACGCCTCCCACCCCATTGTTCATTCTGCCCTGGCACCAGCCCTAATTACAACACCTTAACATACATTTTAAAACAAGTACCCAGTAATAAGCCCCAGATTATTTTTTTCAGTGAGCCAAAAGATAACTTTATAAGACAAGGAGAAAGGTTCTTCGTTTGAATGTAATTTTTTGTCTGTCATGTAGTGTTCACATGACTTGACTAAAATCATTCTAAATTCTAAGGTTTTAATGACAGTGTCCATGAAACACATCTAAAAACTGTATGTATAGGCTATACTATATATTGTTTGTTAGAACACGCAGCTTCTCTGTGGAACTTACACAATGGAAGTGACAGAACAATATGTTGATCACAGTCTCTCAGGACAAGCCTGATTACAGACCAATGTTCAGTGTTGTTCTTCCACAACTTGTCAAAACAGTGGATGAAGGTACCTACCCTCTTGTCCCAACCCCCAAAAATAGCCCTAATGTTTGCCACTCCCTCCATTTACCGAACCCTGTTATCACTAAATCAATAGGCTGCCTCTCATTCAGTTTGACAAGCATCTACAAGAGAGAATGGTAATCGCTTAGCACCAGTGGGTATATGATATTGACTGTTGGAGATAAGGCTTGTCCTACTCAATCACGCTGTGGTGATTGGGTTTATACGATTAAGAGGCCAGATCAAATCCAAAATGCCCGTGTGCCTCTTCAGAACAGTGATAATGAAGCCTGACAAAGAGGAGCAACCAATCGTTCGTCTTTCCTTGGAGAAAGAGAAGAAAAGGTGAAAGAGTGAACATCTGTGTTATCTAACCTCAGAACCTGTCATGTTGAACTAAATTGACTGATTTTAAAACACTATGTACCAAGAGAGGGAAGCTAATGCTTATGTTTGAGTGCATGTGAAACTATGTTAAGTCTCATATATTGTGTTGGTCATTACTGTGTTCAAATTAGAGAGTGAAGAATTATTGTTTGCAGTCACAGGATGTATGCATGCTAAAAAAGTTTGTCAGATGTATTGTCAATGCTGTTTTTTTTTTTTAACACTTTAAACACTGCTTCAACACTTGATTGAGAATAGACCACCAAGCAAACATATCCAGCCAAGAGCGGTCCTGACCAGAAACTGACTACTGAGGATGGATTAGAATGGTAGAACAGCAGTCTTCCAAAAAGTCTTCAAAAACCACAATATGGTCTACATATTTGCCCCAACTCACAATGCACTACAAATGGAATAGATTATAAATGTGGACTATCTGGGGGCTCTGGTGACTGGTTAGAATACCACCAGACTGGAGGACTATCAGAACTGTATTGGATATTTCTCTGCTGTGGTAATGCTTTTTTCACATGTATGTGAGTATACAAAAGCTACATGTGTCTTTTTTATTTTTGTTTTTTCACCTTAAAAAGTAATAACTGGAAACAAACCAGAAATTGCATATTTAGTAGATATACATGTGTGTATGCATTTTTTTTTATCTGTACAGTGCACACAGTGCCAATGTGGGCACCAGTTTTGTGCACAAACACATTCAATGAACTGCATTCAATGAATGACATTCATTGAACACGTTCCTATTATTCGTGAACTCCTGAACTGAACAAATCAGTTTACAACTTATGAAAGTGAACGTGAGTGATGTTCACTCTCGCGAGACTGAATGCAGCACAGGTTTTACATTTGCTGATTACAGGCTAGCATGGTTAGTGCTTCGAGTTCAGATGCTTCTGCAGAAGGCAGTCTGTTTAAACATTTGAGTCCGTTTTCTGAAGAAATCGGTGTAGATTTAGATTGGGAAAACCACACATTTTGTTTACTTTTAGTTATGTTATTTCCTGAGCACTTTAAAAGATATTGTCTGAATGTTGGATTTTAGGCAGACACGGTTTGTTTACATTTTGTAATATTGCCTGAATAAAAGTTGGATATACTCTATACCTGCACCTCGTTTTTTTTCACTTTCAGCATAATATGATGCACTGCTTAAGTTGTAAGATCTATTCTCAACCTCAAAATTGGTTTTTAGTGTAACTTATGTCTGTGATTTTTCAGTGGTATGACAGATAGAAGGAGAAGATTTAATGAGGTTCAGATAGAAGGACGTTGAATCGAAAATGTAAAAAAAACCCCCAAATAACTAACGAACGAACGTGATATAAAAAAACCCAAAAAACTAATGAACGAACATGAACTAGTTCAATTTTTGAGCTGTGAACTTGGTTCAATTTTTTTTTTAAAATACCTATAAACGTGAACTAGTTCATTTTTATTTGAATGAACTAAACTTTGAACTAGTTCTTTTTCAGTGTGAACTGGCACAACACTTGTGGGCACCCCCATTTAGCACCTTTAGTGATTTTGCCTTAAAAAAGGCTAGATGGGCTTATCAGCTATGTTCCATGTTGACAAGCTACCTGCTACTATTTGTAAAATCTCATCTTTGACCTCATTCTTATCACTTCCATTATTGTTTTCCCCTGTTTGGTGAAAGGTGAGTCACACTCTGTTTTTTATATGAACATATATATTTTTTTACTGAAAAAAAGCACAAACACAACAACCCAAACATATTTAGCTGACCTGTTATGATGAACAATCAAAATTTCAGTTTTTTAACATGCCTTCATTTTAGAAGACCATGTAGGTAATACGCCTTGCCTCAAGCCCAGGAAAATTTTACAGAAAGTAGTAGAATTTGACAATCTCCTTTTTCAGTGATTTAGTGCATTTGTACCTACTACATTTCTATACCTCTGAAACACTACTTTATTTTTATGTACAAAAGCTATCATTCACAACTATTAAGCACATTATTGCTTGCAATAATCTACCCCCTGCAAGTTTTACACCTAAATTTCTGACAGAAGCAAAGTATGTTAATGCATGTTCACTGAATCACAAGACATAACTGGCTGGCACTGTGCAACTACAAACATAAAACATACAGAGTAATCAATTTCTATATTTACCTACGCGTCAATGGCTATTGATGTTGTGTGCAATCCACATGTGGCATCAAGCTGAATGTGAATTAGTCTCAGCCAATTCGACTTTGTTATCTGTGATGAATGCCGCGTTTCAGCCAAAACATGCAGGGTCTGAGAGAGAAGTTTCCTGTTCTATTTCCATTCTCCTTATCTCCCTCTTTTTGCTGGTTTGACATGGCCTGGAGTGGTCCAGTAAAAAGAACAATCAATATCACAGTTAATAAGTCACTGCGGAGGTCAATGTGTTTTTACATAGATGTTGCAGAGCTTTAACAAAAACGTGTCGAGCCCATTGCTTTCTTTATGGATTGTCTCAAAAGTGAAATCTATAAGGTCAAAATGAGCAGACAATGGGGTTTTCTCCTAGTCATTAAAAGGTCAGGGAGGCCATATGATAAGGTCATGACTGTCTATAGTGTTGTACCTATTAATTTGAGTCAACTCATTACTTGCACATTACATTTCATTAGACTGCTTACAAGAGAAGGCCCAACGGCCGAGGCCACATTTCACCAAACCAGTGGACATTTTTGCATGTAGCGGTTAATGTTTACCTACAGAAACTAATGTACAAGATGGTCCTGGATGGCTATAACAGTTGTGTGAAAACCTGTGATAACAAGTTTTTTTTTAATATGTAAATAAGATATGATTTATAGAGACATTAAAAATACTCTATACAGTATACAGGTTCTAGAGAGAACCTTTATCTTTTCCAAATCTGGTTCTTCAGGCAACCAAAAGTGGCAATATTGTTACTATAGTTACTATAAAAAAAAATGTAATTAAAGGTAATCAAATATGATACAATTTTAAAAAAAATTATTTGAAAAAACTGAGAATCAGAGACCTGCAGAAAACATCTAATGGTTTCTGGGACCTAAAGTATACACAGATGCATGCAACATTTGGTTCATTAATAAAATAATGTTTGTATTTGTCAATGAGTAATGCAATACTACATTTATTACAATAGTAGTTTATTATACTAATAGTTGGAAATAGTTGGGCTAAATTCTTAAAATGAGCAATGGAAAATGATCCAATCTGATTTTTTCTTTTTCTAGACAGAAACAGTTAAGCCAGCTCTCCCCTTGCTTAGGCCTTCTGAAAATGAATTAAACATTAACTATAAACATAACTAGGAAGGGGGAATAACCAAACATTTTGATTCATAATGGATGTGACCAATTTTGTGAGAAAAAAATGTCACTAACATTGGACTCCTATATATGTCACTTCCAGAGGGTTATCTGGACTACCTAGGTTTTTGTGGTTAGACAACCAGATTGCATTTGATGCCAGTGGAAATGCCTTAAATTGACATGAACTGATGATCTGATGATCAAGTGCAGACCTTGAGAAAAAGCCAGGCAAATGATAGAGACAGTGTAGCAGCCTCCTGACACTCCTGCCTCTCCACTCACTGAAACTTCAGAAAAAGCACAGTCTGCAAAAAGCCAACCAACAGCTCATCAACACTAGCTCTAGGTTATCTGCCAAACATAATAGAAACTTTAAAAACATCATACACACTGAACAGTCTGAAGCTAACTCAGAAACACTGAGAAATGTTTCTTCCACCTTGCAACAGTTGGTGGTGGGAGTTAACTTGCAAAAAGAAAAGCTCACTAGCAAGAAAGGACAGCATATGGTGGTGCAAGGTAAGAAGGCAGCCCTTCACTCTCATCGATGGAAAAAAAAACGACTATTCAGAAGAAGACTGACTTTGAATTATTTTGTCCATAAAAACTCTTCAGGTTATAGCTGGACATCAACTTAACTGCCTTAACGATGGACTGTTTTACTGTAATCAGACCAATACCTTGTTTTTAAATGAATATTCAAGTCAATTTCATTTTTTCATCAGTGTGCTATTTTAACTCTTTGGCTGTTCCTTTGTGGAATTTGAGGGGTATTTGTAAGCTGTTTTTTTGCACTGGAAACACTGATTTCTTCAAGAAAGGAATGTAAAATTCTAGAAGCAGTTAGGTGGAAATGGTCTATACTTTTCTCATGGATCAAATCATTCATTTGAAGTGCTTTTCTTGACATACAGTTAGAAAAGAATTTGTATTTCTGATGGAAGTTGAAATTTTTCAAATAGTTAAACTAAATATTGAAGGTTTTTCCTTGCAATGTGCGTGGCCAAAATTATTATTTGTTAAACATCTAGTATTTCGACCTACAGCTGTTTTCCACTTTGAATGCAGAGATGAGCAGTGAACTACAGAAGCCAGACAACTGGAAAGGCACCCTGGGGAAGATTTTTACTCACTGCACCCAAATTAGCCACCTTTTTCCAAATGTAACAATTCTTACATGGTTTATTTGTAAATCAAGAATACATTTATTTCTGATTTCCATCAAAAACTCTGCAACAAATCCATGTCTGAACTAAACATTATCTTTCCTTATTGGAGATATTTCTAATGTTCTAATTCATTAAATAAAAATTTAGCTGGTACATAGTAAAACTGGAAACAGTGGAAACTAATGAGGAAATTCAGCAAAAGAAAAAAGTATTTCTTCCAGTGGAACATTTTTCTGGAACTCCCGTATAACAGACAAAAACTGTAAGAATGCCTGGATATTGTCCTTAAATACTGCATCTGCTCCTTTGAGCTCTTTTATATTATGTATCCAACAAAGTCCTTAGTATTCAGTAGCAGAAGAGGTTTGTACTATAGGCAAAATGAACACATTTTTTTTTAATCTTCACTCATCTCAATGATATTTTGAAAAATAAAAAAAAAGACTCTAGGTATTTACAGATACCTCATTTACAGTTACAGTTATGGCAATTGGCAGACAATCTTAACCAGAGTGACATACATCAATCAGTTGTTTTCTCTGGATAATTTGCTATCATATAATAAGAAAATAAAGGTGTCCGAGTTTGTGATTAACAGGTTACACCCTGGACAGGGGCCATATACAGAATATATGTACATATATATATGTCCTAATATATTCAGCATTTCAACTCCCATTCCATCTCTCCCATTCCGTTTATTCATGCAGTGCTATGTTCTCTCTCTTTGTCTCTTTCTCTCTCTCTCTCTCTCTCTATATATATATATATATATATATATATATATATACAGCAC
>JBBIGA010000022.1:3329511-3358928 GCA_037576975.1 Alestes dentex | reverse complement strand
TTAAGATATTGACTACTATCTGGAGAACTGTGTGTTATTACCTATATTAATATTCTCTTAAATATTAAACAATGTATGTAGAGTATGTTAAATGTTAGTGTACTAGTGAGTAAATACTACTCCCCAAAATGTTACATTTCATACTCAAATTGAGTCTTAAATACAATCCTACCAAGAGGCTTGGAAGAGATGTAGAATTTTATTGAATATCTTTATCTGATTGTTGTATATTGAAACTGGGTCTTGTAGTAGTAGTAGTAGTAGAAGCAGTTGTAGTAGTAGTAGTAGTAGTAGCAGTAGTAGAAGCAGTTGTAGTTGTAGTTGTAGTTGTAGTAGTGGTAGTAGTGGTAGTAGCAGCAGTAGTAGAAGCAGTAGTGTTAGTGGTAATAGCTGTAGCAGTACTAGTAGTAGTAGTTGTAGTAGTAGCTGTAGTAGCAGTGATAGTAGCAGTAGCAGTAGTAGTAGTAGTAGTAGTATTTGTAGCAGTACTACCACTAATAGTAGTAGAAGCAGTGGTAGTAATACTAGCAGTAGTATTTGTAGCAGTACTACCACTAATAGTAGTAGAAGCAGTGGTAGTAATACTAGCAGTAGTGTTAGTAGTAGTAGCAGCAGTAGTAGAAGAAGAAGCAGTAGTTGTAGCAGTAGTAGTAGAAGAAGCAGTAGTTGTAGCAGTAGTAGTGGAAGTAGTAGTAATAGTAGTAGTACTTGTAGTAGTATAAGTGGTAGTAGAACTTGTAGTAGTAATAGTAGTTGTAGTATTCGTAGCAGTAGTAGTTGTTGTAGTCATAGTAGTATTCGTAGCAGTACTATTAGTAGTATTAGTAGCAGCAGTGGTGCAGTAGTTGTAGTAGCAGCAGTGGTGCAGTAGTTGTAGTAGTAGTTGTAGTAGTGGAAGTAGTAGTAGTGGTAGTAGTAGTTGTAGTAGTAGTAGTGCTTGGACTAGTAGTAATTGTACTAGCAATAGTAGTAGTAGTAGTAGCAGTAGTAGACTAATTAGACTTACACGTTTAGTCTTATTAGACTAACACAAAACAAACTAGTGAAAGAGTATTAAGGAACTAGTGACAATCCAGTGAAAATTACTCACAGATCCACAGAAAATACAATTTTTTGGTAATACTTTATTTGAACCCTGCTGCCTAATGCTCACTTAACTGTGCCATAGAAATGCCATGACAAATGTCATAGGGTGTTGTAAGTTCAGGAGTCCCCTGGCAAGTTTTGTTCAGTAATTTAACAGTGTTGTATTAATATCTTGACAGATGTCATAATCTTTGACTATCTGAAACTTGTTACTGTTTGCTAAGCATTCTTTAATTAGCTGTCATTGCATCAAAAATTGTATCACAGAAACTACTGCTCATGCTATTGTTACTGAAAAAAACCTGTCAGGACAACTCATGACAGAAAATGACATCTGCCATGCCATAGTTGTGTCATTGTTGTATTTTTAAGAAACACAATTTGCAAAACAAACATAAAACTAAAAAACAAGTGTATAGGGAGCAAGAGAATTACTGACACCTGTATTTACTGTAAGTGAAAAAAAATTGAATGAAAGTTTTTGTAACATCCATCTCAGCACACATTTCCAATTAAAGTTCCAGTGGCGTCTGGCAAACATGGCGAAAAGATAGGAATTATTTTTTAGCATACCTTCCAAACCGTTTGATGGCATGGGGGTGCTTAATGGTGAATTTGGAGACCTGTTAACCCCAAGATTCTAAAACCTCTGTAACACTTGCAGAAGTTTTAGCATTGCAACATAAAATGTTGTAATGTAATAAAGTGATTTAGGAAAGAAATGTAAATAATTGTACTGGATGCTGGAAGACATGGCACAAAGTGTTATTTTTTCCTACATGCGATGCTCTTGTGTAAACTAGGGATTCCACTGTGAAGAAATGTATGCTTTTAACAGGGTCTTAAAGCACTTATTGCACATCATGCACCATCTGAAGTAGTCTGACTTGACTGACCTATAATCTCATCGTCTTGTTCCATCTCAGTGTACCTTTTTGGTGACTCAGCAGATGGAGCTATTTCATACAGTCATACAAATGGTCTGAAAGCTGAAGGAAGACTACTAAATATAGTGGTCAAATAACAGTGGTAAAAGGTTACCACTGCATGGAAGAGATGTAAGTGTAACATTTCTAAAAAAACAAAGAATGACCCATAATTTTGTTGCTAAATAACATACTGGGTACAAAAACATTAAATGTGGCCTGTGCAAAGGTTTGGGCACCCTTTTAGCCAGTAGCCAATGATCCTTTTCAGCTGAAAGTACTGTCTCCAAATAGTATTTGTGGCAAGCTTAAAGTCTTTCTCATATTATTATAAGCAAGATTTTGTTTTGTGCAGTGCAGAAACTAAGGAATTGAACTATGAAAAACTGTTGAACCGTTATACCCCTATAGCTCTTCATAGGTATTTTACTGTAGCAAGGCCTACTGATGTGATTAAGTCAAGCTTGCTGTGGTTATATTGCTGATAAGCAGTTTGTTATGTGTTCACAGTGGACACAACAATTAAGCCTTAGAACACTCAAGGCTGTGCATTTTCAAGTTGTATATCACTGTTGGACAAAAGCGAAGAGTCAGGCATTATCATAAATAACCGGATGGCTGTGACTGGGTCTCAGAAATGCTTTAAAGAAAAGTAAATAATCACAGATGTGATATTATTTGTGATAGTACATGACTCTGAATGTTTATTTGCTTTTATTCAACAGTGCAACAAAATAATGAAAAAAGGAAAGCGGAGAGTGGATAGAGAAGCCTAAACATGTACTACTTCCAAATCACATAAAGCCAGTTACTCCAACTTTTCAAGCTACCACTACATTACAAGAAAAGTCTGTAAAAATAGGGTCCAGTGTACCATGCTAATATGAAAGAATTTTGTGTATTGATTTTTCACAAGTGTTTCATCTGTATTTTGAATTTTGCATTGCATTGTAGAGCCCCTGCAAAGTGCAAAAGGTAAGAGAGGCAGGGCATCCATCTCACATGCTGAATTTAGATAAATGTTACAGTTCTGTAGTAAAAAGTTAGCTTGAAAAAAAGTTGTGGTAAACTAAATTTATTTATGTTAAGGATTTAGCTCAGACCATTTTAGTTTGAAACAGTTGTCAGTGCTAGTTCCAGTTTTAGTCCCATGTTCTTATGAATGCAAAATTCTTTGTCTGTGAAGTTAACTTAGCCAACATAAAGTTTGGTGCTGTACTGACCAACTGGAAGTAAAGTGAACTTAGTTGCAATCTGGCTTGTTTGGAAAATTGATTTCAAACCTCTATCATCACATGCATATTGTAACACATTGAAATGTCATATTCATGGAGGTGGCCGATGTGTTAGTGTCCTCATTCTGATTAAACTTAGATTTTTGGTTACACGGTTTATGCAGTAATGAGTGGGTTCACACATGCACGTATTGCTAATAGTGTATGGATTGTTTCAGTGACTTTAGTAGTGGTAGTGGTTACATTTTAGTATGCGTGTGATGACCTTGACCTGAAATGGCTTAGTCAAGCGCGGCTGTTGTTGACTGCTGCTTGCCTGGGTCAATTGTTAGCCAACTCAGGTGTGACTGAGAGAGGAAGAGGGAACTGGAGCCATGCTAATCTATTAACACTTTTTTTTTTTCTGAATACTGAGAATCTGACATTTTTGCAAAATCATTCTTTCCCCATACAACCTGCTCAAAAGCTGAGTCAGCTGAGTCAGCTTAGGCCATGATTGACAGAATATTAGTTAGTCAAACTATATACCTTTTTTTCTTTAGTTGAAGAAGGCTTACCATTATGCTGGCTTGTTACATTTAAATCTGTCTCACTGACTTGAATACCTGAAGCACTGCAGATGTACTTTTTATGTGGCCATAAAAGTGTGGAAGAAGGTTTTCTTCATTTAACTGCTTTGCTGTTCTTATGTCTCTGAACACACATGCACCTGAAGGAGGTGTGATCAATTCAGACCAAAGTAAGGATGTTGGGAGCAATAAAGTGCAAGATGTGTACACAGAGAATCTAGATTTTTGGTATTCAGTCCCAGTCTTCACTATTACAGTGACTGCAAATGAAATGAAAGCAAAGCAATTGTATATTCAACAGGAATCTCGAGAACTTGAAAAATATGGTGTTCCAACAGAGACATTAAGATGCCCTGGGAGGAGTTAATATGAGCAGAGCCCTATGCATGAAGCCTTGCATGCAAGAGGTCCTTTAACTATGCACTAGTTGGAAGGCTGCAAGCCTCACTTGAATTATGTTCAGCCTGTTGAGGTCACACATAGGTACAATGATAAAGGGCAGAAGAGGCACTATCATTACATTTCGGTAAAGGAAAGTCTCAGAGCATTGCTAAGTTTTAACCCTCTTCTTGTTGAAGACAGTACACTCATTAGATGTAATGTCATTAGAAGTAATGCCATGATCGACTCAGACCCAGATTCTCTGAAGGTGATGCTTTTTAAAAATATTTTTAAGGTGGCTAATCCTCTTGGATCTGCCAAATAAAATCACAAAGCTTAAGCTGTCTACTGCACTCATGGAAATTTCTGTTCATACCACCGATCAACTGTTGATCAGATACAGTTGGTACCGCTTTGACTGTTTATATTTTGGAGTGGATAACGTTTTCAGTGAGCTTGTGTCAGACTTGTGTGAACTGGAAGTAAAGGGCATATCTTTTGGGGGTAAGATCTATACACTTACTGTTGCATGCATTATGGGAGATAACCTGGGCTCCCACATGACTTGTAGTTTCGCAGAAAATTTCAGCTTTGGTGAGTATATTTGTCTATGCTGACTTGTCACAATTTTTTTTTCACAAAAGTATTTAAGTCCAGCCCTCTCACAGTCATCATAGATATCCTGTTGTTTATAATGAGTTAGTGCAGATGACTGATAACAGTGCACGCAAGATTTTAGATTCCTTACCCAAATCCTTTTGCACACTTCACTGTCTGTATATCCTCTTACCCTTTGGTTATAGGTTTCTAATAGTGAAGTAAACTGTGTAAAGTGCAAAGGGGTCATTTGTCACGCATGAACACACTACAGCACAGCACAGCTGTTACCCTGGTCAGTAGTTACCCTATGTCAATATTTAGTAACAGTGTATTCCATTTTCTGTGGTGACATTACGATTAATAAGAAAAAAAAGGTTTTTATATGTACATTTATTACAGCTTAATTAGTTACCTCAGCATGCTGTGACATGCATTGATTGTTATAGATAAATTTTATATTTGAATGTAAAATTGGTCATGTTGTAAATTTTAGGTGATTGTATGTCATCTATAGAGTTATACACTGTTACCTGCCCCCACTTTGACACCTCCACCACAGAACGTTCATTTGTCCAAAACACCACCACTAACCCCTTGTCCCATGAAATGTTTCACGTCCTGTGAAGTGTGTGGTGTACCATGGAACACAACTTCATGCTAGTCTTGAGTAAAAAGAAAAGAACAAAGTCCAAAGAGAGAATTGAACTAGTTTGAATAGTCATTACTGTACTCAGAAGAGAGCACAGAAGGCCTAGAAGAGCAAAGCTGTGCCAAGCAGACTGTCGAACGATATCCCTACTCCTTCCAAGACAGAGTTCAATGAGTTGAAAATGTTCGGAGGACATTAACCATCAGCTCATCAAAGAGGCCAGCAGAGGGTAAAGATGCAATCAAGAAAAAGTTGAGACCATTCAGATTGTTATGGATGTATGACCTGGCACACTGCTATTGAGGGAACAGCAGAACTAGAATCTAAACAGGACAAAAACTTTCAATCATCTTCAGGAGACAAGTGTTTAAAAATTAATGGCTGTGTCCAGTACTGTCAACTGTCAACAAAGGAAGCCCTGTAAACACAATATTGGAGGAGTGACCCTTCCTTTTTAAAGCTGTTCATCTCTTTGATCACGCATGTACCCTTCTTGGCTTTTTGGTGCACAAAAAAAAAAAATAGGAGAAGAATTGTCAAGAAAAGAGAAACCAAAGACTTCCTTGACACAACTATCTTGGTATTGTTTTACAGATATATAGTCAGGTCAGTATTTTTAGATTTTTGTAATTTTGCCTCTGTGCACCACCATAATGGCATTGAAATAGAGCAATCAATACATGATTGAAATGTAGACTTTTAGCTTTAATTTAAGAGGTTTAATAAAATGTTGGGTTAAACTTTTAGTAATTACAGACATTTTCACAAGCTGAAAGACTACACATTTCAACTGCAAATCCAGAGGCAAAATGATGAAAATTATTACTGCCCAGATACTTATGGAGCTGACTATACTTAAGTATTTTATTTATTTATTTATTTATTTATTTTTTGTTTGTTTGTTTGTTTGTTTGTTTGTTTGTATGAATTCAAATTTTGAATAATGACCTCAAGATATACAACATGAAGCCCAGACATGGTCCAGAGTTGGTCATTCACACATAGCACACAGAAGAATATCTGTGTTACATATCTGTTATGCTGGGACTCGACCAACAACACAGAAAAAACAGAGAAACTGGCAGCTTGTAGCTGTAGTAGTTTGTTATATGTAATAGGATATGTTTAATTTAATGTTTACATAATTGTGAACTTCAACAGATTACTTCAGCAGTAATTTTCTGATCCCTGGCTCTTTTGCCACAATACACAATAAAATTTCACTTTGGCAGACATATGAGTATTTTTACATTCCATCTTGGTTTGCATATTACTTTGTATTTATTTTACAAAACAGGTCTTTTCTTTCATCTTTGTGGTAATATGAAACGTTATAATGTTTTAGTCTCTTTCTTGGCCACTGCTTAGGATAGACTGTCACAGGATAGGACTGACAGAAATTAAGCAATGGTACAGAGGATATAATGTGTATCTACATATTTTTTATTTGGAATGACAGAAAATGTAGGTGAAAAGTGCATAGGATATGTTATAAATCTACAGAATAATGTAGATTTATATGTATGTATGTATATTTATCAGAAAGTGTTCCGGTAATTTTCTGCCAGGACATTATCCATTTCAGCTAGCTGACATCCATGGTGACTGGCATCATGCTAGTGATGGGGGGGCGAAGCCACATGTCTCCTCTTGGACTCCCTTCAATAGATGGCTGCAAAACCAACGAGGATCAAACTCACAATCAGCTGATGATCAGCCGTTCTTGTGAAAAAAACATTGTCATCACCAATAACATCATGGGTAGAATGTTTCTCAACCAATCCTCAGAACTAACTGCTGTATATTTTAAAATGTAGACTCACACAAACCATGTTCTCCTAGTAAAGTATTCTGTTCCACAAAGTATACAGTGTGTAATACTATGTTATAGAGTATTCTCAACCTGACTGGATTCTTTTTATTTTGGACATTTGCATAAAGACACTGAAAAAGAAACTTAGCTCTAAGGCAGGAAATCATTAGAAGGTTGCTGAAGCTAAATTTAAAAGATGCCTTAGCATCTAACTAACATAGTAAGACATGCAAAGATTCAGGAAAAGCAATTTATTAGTCTCTGTGTGCTTGTTTCATCTGGGGAAAAATGCATTTTATATTTAAGGTAATTGCATCTTTGCCTGCTTGTGTGTCCATGTGATTACTCAGGCCATCCAGAGGATGAAAAAACCTTCTATTCATTATATGTTCATTAATTAAGGACAATGTTAGACAAAAAAGAAGAATGCAGAAATAGTAACTTGACAAAGTAGAAAAACAGGAGACACTGCTTCAGCTTCTCCGCTGATAGGTAACTTTAGAGTGGCTCAGCAGGGGTGAGTGGGAGTATAGCGAAGCAAGGGGTGTGGTTGGTGGTGAGGAGGTAATTAGTGAATGGTGGCGAAGTCAACAAAGATCTAAAGAGTGCACCAGGGAGTCTATATGTTTATTCTACAAAAAACTTGCACTTCTAAGTCTTCACACTGGTAATGACAGCTTGTAGCAATTAAATTTATTCAGACAAAATGTGGAGAGAATTGTTCTTGGATTTTTTTTACGTAATCAATGATAATATAGTTCATTTTATAGCTTGCAGCACACCCTACATCACATCAACAAATCTGTTCCACCCTAATGTAGAACAAGATGCAGTTTGAGTATCTTGAGAGAGGTTTTAGGGATGTATTTATGGGATCAATAGAAAGATTATTTAGGGCAGTGGTCTTCTAACTGGTCCTCAGGGACCTCTAGATGTTCCACACTTTTGCTCAAACACAGGGATGGAGTCTGTTTGAGAAACACTGCTTAAGGGAGCCAAAAATAGTTCTGTGGCATCCCACAAAGAGCCCTTTCCGGCTCTCTTATTCTTAAGTGTGTTGAGTTTTGCTAAAATTTTGAAAGTGAAAATTGTTTTTGAATGATGTATTTGAATAAAACTGAGAGCTGACCTATTGCATGTCTACAACCATATGACAATTATTCATTAAAATAATATAATATTACAGTAGCTTGAATAACTCACAGCACTTTCACTTTTGATATTTTAGTACGTTTAAAAGCAAGCATCTTTGTAAGTAAACTCGAAATATTGACAGAATAATATTTACATTAATGTTTACAAAATGTAAACATATTAATGTAAATATTTACAAAATGTATATATTCTTTCTCTCAAGTTAAAGCTTTGTGTACTTAGTCCACCACCAGTTTTAAAATGGTCAAAAATTTGCCCAAGAGTTGCACTTAATCAGTGCTTTATTGATACATATCATTCAGCCGACAACTGGGAAATATGAAACAAATCACTAAATACTGGTATTAAGTTTTGGTTTTCAATAAAAATTTAAAACGGGTTGTTTGGAAATCAAAAGTGAGGTAATTAAAGAACTGTATATCAAAAAAGAACAGAGAACAAGATAATTTTGGCAGTGAACAGAGGTCAGGATTCGAAGTTTTTAATCTGTTGTGGTGCAATTAGCTCATAGCAAGGAAGTGACTTTACCAAACAGTAGATGCTTCTGAACCCTTTTCACAGGAATTTTACTAAACTATATCAATTAAAATAATTACATTTTTGCATTAAAGATATCAGGCATTTTTCATCTCTTTATATACACACACCTTTGAAATTCTGTTAAAACTGGTGAAGCACCATGCCAATAAGAAAAGAGAATCAATAAAAAAATTGTGTGACTCTTGAAATACTCATTTCGCTTGTCATTTCGCTTGTCACTACTCTGGTGCTGTAGAAAGTATACTGACTTAGAACATCAACTCCTGGTTTGGAAACAGCTCTGTACAAGACATCAAGGGACTACAGAGAGTGATCAGGGCAATAGAATCAGTTCCATCGTCTTTGCACGACATTTATAGTACAACATCAAAAAGGACAAGGAATTCTGCCAAACATGAGATAAAATGGCGCAAAGCCAGCAGATTTTATGTTCAGTGCAATTGTAACAAAAAGTCAACGTCTGCCGGATTTGTGGCCATTTAGCCTTCGACTGTGGAGCCAATCCCTAATAAATTTGACAAGGTTCTCTTGACTGAATTTGGCTGCAAGATGCCAGAGTTGAACATAAGAATCTTCTTATATGTCTCAGTAATCCCTGTCAAAGTGGCATGGTCAGTCTTGTGAACCTGGTGTGAGCTCTAAATATCTGGGCTGGGCTTGGACCAACCTCTGCCTGATTCACTGCAATGTCCACCTTCCTTCTGGCTAAAAGTAGATTTGGAGCCAGTCTCAGCATGCATTCCATTTAGAGCCAGTCTCAGCATGGATTCCATTCTCATCACTTCATTTGCAGACCATTTTTCAATGGATTTAGATCTGAAGATAAGGGCTTGCGTAGTGTCTTTGTCTAGTCTTCGATTGTTCCTTTATATGAACATTCTCATTAGATCCTTCCAGTCCTGTGTGGATTGTGTCTGTAGCATCATCACTAAATGTAGGTGGTTTTCCACATTCCTTTGTGTGACCAGTTGGACTTATGAAAGATGTACAACTTTACTAGTAGTTGACTGAGACACTGTGGGCGGCCTGTGACTCTACATCAACATGGAATGTAATGGAAACACAGGTTGGATTTCCAAACACTGCTCATCAATGGTGGAATTTGTGGCAGTGAAGTCCAGACCTTATTATTTGCTGCATGTTCAGTGTCATTGCTATTGTTGTGGTTTATGAACCTCCCAATGCTAATGCTAAGGAGGCGCTACACAAGCTGTACGAGGCCATCAGCGACTTGCAATCTCGCCACACCAAAGCATTTTTCATAATTGCTGGTGACTTTAATCATGCCAATTTAAAGACTGATCTGCCCAGACTCCACCAATATGTTGAGTTCCCAACCAGAGGAACTAGTATAGTGGACTTGCTTTACATAAACACCAGATCAGCATACAGAGTGTCCCTCACCCCCACCTCGGACTTTCTGACCACTTTACAATAATGCTCACTCCAGCATACAACCCACTGCTGAAGAGAGCAAAACCTGTAACAAAACAGATCAGAACATGGCCAGAGGGAGCTACTGAAGCCCAGCGTGAGTGTTTTGAGTGCACAGACTCGAGCATCTTCCGAGAAGCAGCAACCACTGTCCAGCACACATATCAACATGTACACAGAAACAGTGACAGGATACATCAACAAATGCATAGAAGATGTCACCGTCATCAAACCTGTCAAGGCGTGTGCAAATCAGAAGCCATGGTTCACAGCAGAAGTCCGCAAACTGCTGAAAACACGGGATGCTGCTTTCAGAGCGAACAATGCTGAAGTGCTCAGAACAGCAAGAACCAACCTGTCTAGGGGCAACAAGTTGGCAAAGTGCGAATACGCAAAGAAAATCAACAACCACCTCACCTGCTCAAGAGACGCAAGATGCATGTTCCGCCTTCCGCAGAAGTGCCATCGAGAGCGTCCTGACCAGCTGTATCACAGTCTGGTATGGAAGCTGCCATGCCTCTGACTGCAGAGCCCTTCAGAGGATTGTGCGGACCGCTGAGTGCATCATCGGCAGTGCTCTACCAGGCCTGCAGGACATTTACATCTCCCACTACATCCGTAAGGCCACCAGCATTGTGGAGGACACCCACCATCCCTGTTTTACCCCCTCCCATTAGGTAGACGATTCTGCAGCACCAGGAGCAGGTCTGCTAGACTGTGCAATAGCTTCTTCCTCCAAGCAGTCCGGCTCCTGAACACCATGCTGCACCCTCACGCACTGAACTGTCTACTCCACACCTTGGCCTGCACTACATAACACCACACCCTGCTCGGCACTGTGCAACACTACCTTGTCACTTTTTATTGCTGCTACAGGAGTGAATGTTTACATTTTCATTAACCTATACTTGAACACTGCTCACATACAGCATTGCTTGCACAATTTGCTGTATTTGCACAAGACATTACATATATATTTGCACAATTTACAACTGTTTACACAGAAGGTACGGTGTGTACACTCTTTTTTCTTCTTTCTTCATAGTCTGTAGTCTGTTGTACCATAGCGTTTGATGACGTCATCACACACGCAGCAGAGGAGCACAGGTGTCCAACACTGAGCAACTTTTATTAAAGTTCTCTGTAACATTAACAGTCAACATGACAATTAAACTAAACAAAGGCTAATACCTTGAATTTTCTGGTAAGTTCAAGTATACAACAGAAAGCGGGAACAGCTTAAGCCACGGTGCCACTCAGCATCCTCTGGACTGGATGACTCTCTGCAGTGCTAGCATTAACCATGTTAGCTAGCGGATGCCGTTTCAGACGGCTGTGCAGAATGTCGGTAATGTTACTGTACTTTAACACTGACTTGCAGGTTGTGCAGGTCTCCGTGCTGTTTGTGTGTCTAGAGAGAAGGATCTCCACACGTGTCTGTCACCTCTGCTGCATGTCTCTCATCTTGTTGTGGTTTTGTGTTTAGATTCTCCTCGCGCCAACTTTACCGCTCTTTTCATGAAGGGACTTTAATAATTGGTTAAGTCAAGGAAGGCATGTCATGCGCACAGAGAGAGGAAAAAAAACACATGACTAGTTGACTTGTGCCTCTGAAGTCAACTAGTTGACTTGTCTGTTAATGCCCTAATACATACATATATAAGTATATATATATTAGTGGTGTTGATTTAACGCATTAATTTTGATAAATTAATCACAGAAAAAAATAACCTGTTAAAAAAATTACTGCTACCATGCCCTTCTGCGCATGTGCAGTTCCACAGTCCTGGGATTCTGTGCTACCTAGCATTAGGAAAGCTTGATTATCTGTGCTATCTTGTGTTGGACACTGATTTATCTTTGCTATCTTGCATTGGACACTGGTTTATCTGTGCTCTATTGCATTGGACACTGGTTTATCTGTGCTATCTTGCATTCGGGTTTATCTGTGCTATCTTGCGTTGGATGCTAGTTTATCTATTCTATCTTGCGAGCTGTGAGCATGGCACAATTTGAAGTAGCCTGTACCCTGCTTCATGGTAGCATTTCTCAGTGTTAGAACCTGACTGTATAAACTGGCTGTATGCACTTCTAAAGATCTATCTATCTAGGCTCTTCTCATTTTAATTTAATATTTTTTTCTCCAATTATGTATTTTATTTGATTATTTCTTATCACTATCAGTGTTATAAACTGAATATAAACTATGAACTGTATAAACTTAAAGTGTGAATTGATAGACTCTGCTGTTGATTTGCGCTGTGTTAGCATTTTTAGAAAAGGCAGCATAAATCCTCAGAATATCAGAACTATTATATTAGGAGGTGACATGCCTTCTCTATCCCCACTTATCCACCCAGAGATTTGTATGAGTGAAACACACGAGACGCCAAGTGCAGCACACCCCCACATTGAAATGCTTATGACACCCATGTCTGTGTGTACATTGTCTTAAACTGCACCTTATAGATTGTCTTAGTTCTATCATTGTTCTTGCTGAAGCTGTCACAGTTGAGGAGTGAACGAGAATGTACCTGGCCGACAGTTCGCCCAGTGTAGCATGGCGGATTAACCCAATCACAGACAGACATGAGAGAAATGGTGGACCATGCGCTTTGGTCTGTGAACACTCTATTCTAGAGTGAAGATTCCCACTGGAACCTGCGTTCACAACACGCACACAGAAGGTAAGTAGAACCAGAGTACTCACGGTCTCAGTAGAAGTAGGATGATCTTGAGGAAACATTTTGGGTAGGCAATGACTGAGCACTGTGTTTCACCTTTTTCTTGTTTAAATACCCTGTGACGCGTGTCACTTCCATTGCCCCGTGCGTGTCACATGTCTGGTGTGTGTGACCATACACCCCCAGGACCATCACCAGACCCACCTTTCTGGACTTGGTGTGCAGTTGGAGGTTACGAGTAGATAGCCAAACCCTGTCACCAACATGGAACATGCTGGAGGGCGCCGGTGGCAATGCTGTTACATAGCATGCATTGGCCCACTGGATGGCATTGCGGGCTTGCTGCCAGAGCCGGTACCTGCGGACCAACTGTTGGGCCAATGGTACATCAACCTCCTGCTCCTGGTGTTCAAACATTGAAGGTTGGAAACCATTGCATACCTCAAAAGGACTGAGGCTAGTGGCAGAGGAAGTGAGTAGGTTGTGTGACAAGTCAGCCCAAAGTGAGGTAGCAGGCCCAGGAGTGTGGGCTATCAGTGACAAAACACCTCGGGAAGCACTTCAGTTGTTAGTTGGTCTGCTCTGTCTGACCGTTAGTCTCTGGTATCTGGATGACAGACTACATGTGGAATCGATCAAATGGCAAAAGGCCTTCCAGAACTTGGCTGTGAACTGAGGCCCTCTGCCCGAGACGATGTCCCAGGGGAACCCATGAAAATGGACTACATGCTCTATCACAAGTGGTGGTCTTGGCTGTGGGGAGTCCAGTGAGGGCCACCAGTTGCATGGCCTTGGAGAACCGATCAACAATGGATAAGATGGCGTTCTTTCCCCTGGAATCCGGCAGACCTGTGATGAAGTCCAGTGTGATGTGTGACCAGGGACAGCGAGGGACTGGGAGAGGTTGGAGGTCGCCTGAAGTGGATTGGTTAGAGGTCTTGGCCCTGGCACACGCTGCACACGCCTGAACGAACTCTTTGGCATCTGAAGCCATGTTGAGCCACCAGATGGCTTGTTGAAGTAGAGACAGGGTTTGGCTGGTTCTGGGGTGAACCGCTATGGCTGAGGAGTGGGCCCACTGGAGGGTGTTCAATCGGAGTGCAGAGGGGACAAAGAGTTGTCCAGGTGGGCTGTCTGCCAGAGGGGGCTCCAAGGTCTGCCCCTGGTGCCGCAGCTTGATGTTGTCAAGAGAGGGCATCTGCCTTGGTGTTTTTTGACCCCAGGCGATAAGATAGTGTGAAATTAAATTGTTCAAAGAACAATGCCCACCACACCTGCCGATGGTTGAGATGTTTTGCCCTGCTGGATGGTGATAAGGTTTTGGTGGTCAGTCCAAACAATCAATGGGTCACTGCCGCCCTGGAGCCAGTGATGCCATTCCTCCAGAGCCCACGTGATGGCCAGCAGTTCACAGGCCCCTACCCCGTATGGCTGCTGAGTGGGATTACATTTTCTGGAGAAGAAACTGCAAGGATGCAGTTTCTGGTCTGGACCTCATTGGGAGAGAATGGCCCCTACGCCCACATTGGAGGTGTCCACCTCCACAATGAATGGCTTGGCAGAGTCCAGGTGTTGAAGAATGGGGGTTGTGGTGAAGAGATGGCAGAGAGGAAGAAAGGCTTGGGTGGCTTCGGAAGTGAGGTAAAATGGTGTCTGAGAGGGCTTGGTGAGGGCAGTATGAGGCTCCGCAACTGAACTGAAGCCCTGAATAAAGCGTCTATAAAAGTTCACAAACCCCAGAAAATGCTGGAGCTGCTTAAGCGAATTGGGTAGGGCATCCAGCTTCTGGGGGTCTATTGCCACACCGTGGGGTGAGATTACAAAGCCAAGAAATGTGGTGGAGCGCTGGTGGAAAGTGCATCACCAGGGTCTCGTAATGGCCGTTGCGAGTGATGAAGGCCGTCTTCCACTCTTAGCCTTCCCTGATGCAGACGAGGTTATATGCACTCCTAAGATCCAGTTTGGTGAAAATGGAGGCACCAGAGAGGGTGTCCAGGGTGGTGTTGGTTGGCGGGAATGGATGGTGGTTCTTCACAGTGATTTTGTTCAGTCCCTGATAGTTGACGCATGGGCGGAGACCCCCATCTTTCTTTTTAATGAAGATGCCACTGGAAAGGTCAAACAACAGATGGTTCTTTGGCCCTCCGAAACATATTCTTCCATGACTTTCTGTTGCTCCTTTGAGAGGGAGTACAGGTGGCTGCACGGTGGTGCCGTGCCTGGCTGGAGGTCGTAGGGCCAGGGAAGAGGAAGTTGGATGGCCCCACTCTTGCTGAGCACTTCTGCTAGGTCACGGTACAGGATGGGAATGGTCTCCGCGTCGACGTCGTTTCCCTGGCGGAGAGGACTGACTGCTCGGTCGGGGGAGGCGTAATAGGCACAGAGGCCCTCACGATAACGACGAGCCCTCTCCACCAGGGAGGTGCTGGTGCCTCAGCAATGCAGTCAGATCGCGAATCTATACTAGAGTGAAGATTCCCATCGGAACCTGCGTTCACAACACACACACAGAAGGTAAGTAGAACCAGAGTACTCCCAGTCTCAGTAGAAGTAGGGTGATCTCGAGGAGACTTTTTGGGTAGGCGCCTGAGCACCGTGTTCCACCTTTTTCCTGAATATGTATATGTATGCATATAGATATGGGTATGTAGGTATGTGTATGTATGTGCTATATACATATTGTATCTATATTATAAGTCTTTATACAATACTGTATTGTAGTCTCCCTGCTATAACTTTTAACTTTTTTATATTTTATTTTTTAAGGTATGGCACATTCAAAGATATATTTATACATATATACTGTAGGTTTACTTTTAAGTCAGTCTCTCTTTTTTACCCTGATGTTTGTCTGTGCTGTGAGTATGTTGTGTTGTATGTTGCACCTATGGTCCATGAGGACGATATTTCATCTCACTGTGTACTATATGTATATGGTTGGGGTGACATTTAAATTCTACTTGACTTGACTAATGCATTCAAATTATTTTTCTTTTTTACAGTGAAACATGTAGTAAATACTTAAAATAAGGGCCTTTGATTTTAACGGAGAAGCCATTTGGTCTTTTAGCTTGTTAGCAAGCTAATCAACCTAGTTCTTGTTAAGAACCCGTGTTAAGCCTCTCAGTTTAAAGTTCTTATTTCCTCTGTGAGTGCATCTAACTGCATACAAATGCAGTTTGGGTCATGATCAGTTTCCTCACACCTACAAAGGTTTGTGTATTAGCATGAGCATATAGGTATGCGTGGTACTTCAACAGCTCCTCCTGACTTTCACAGATGCCTGTGATGTAAATTTGTAATTTCTTACTTTCTAAGCTGCTAGAAGAAAAGCAATAGAAGTGAGTAATATTCAGTGTATGGTATGGCATTCTGAGAGATCATAGAGAACATGAAGAAAACACCCAATGTTGAGCCTGAAATCTTGCACTATAAATTACATTCTGTATGTTGGCATAGTATTCTTGATTTGTCTTACCTTATTGGATTGATTGCTATTCTCTTATTGTAAATTAGTTTTGAATTTGTTTAGCATTCTTGTACAGTGCTGAGATTTCTAATTACATTATTGATTGTGGAATGTCTGTGTAGTATTGTGCTTGGTTACAAATAAAATATGTATTTGTGGAAACCAGCGTCTATAAAATGGTCAACTATAATGACTTAAAGTCAAGTCAAGGACCATGGCACAACACAAGAACAAAAACAAAACACAATAAGACTACATGAGTACAGATAGGACAATATACAGAATGCAAAGAGAGCAGGAGTGCAGAGTGCAAGAAAAACATGAAAAACAGAACAGCAGGACAAGACAGTCAAAATTTGAATGAATTCAATATTGAGTCATTAGGTGTGCAAAAATGCAAAACAGAGGTCAACAGCAATGAATAATAATTTTGCAAATAATAGCAGCACAGGTCAGAGAATGTGTAGTGTATATTAAACAGAGGGGTATTTACCATGGCATTAGGCGTGTAAGTTGTTTATTTAACACAGAGCAATTCAGTTTGTGTTAGGAGAGGAAGAAGTTCAGTTCAGGAATGTGTTTGTGGGTACAGTTTATGATTCTTTTCTGACTGAGGAGGCTGATGGCCTGAAGGCAGAAGCTGTTTCCAGTTCTGGTGGTGTAGGCCTATATGTTATGGAACAGCAAAAGGGAGAAAAGGGTGTGTGAGTGGTGCATGGGGGCATCTTCAATGCTGTTGGCTTTGCAAATGCAGCATGTGATGTAAATGTCCATGACAGAGGAGAGAAAGACCCTGATGATCTTCTCAGCTCTCTTCACTTCTATAGGGCCTTGTGATCCAAAATGGAACAATTCCCATACCAAGCCATAATGCAGCTACAGAGAATACTTTCAAACCCACCACGGTCATGTTATCGGCAAACTTGATTATATGATTTGAGCTATGCATTGCTGTCAGCTGTGTGCTCAGTGTGGTGGTAGCAGAGATGTTGCCCCCAATCCTGACTAACTGAGGTCTCCCAGTCAGGAAGTCAAGGATCCAGTTGCAGAAGGAGGTGTTCAGGCATACCAATTTCAGCTTCCCAATCAGATGTTGAGGAATGATGGTGCTGAATACTGAACTGAAGTCTATAAACAACATTCTCACATAAGTGTCCTTTTTGTCCAAGTATGTGAAGGCCAGGTGAAAGGTGGTATCCACAGAACAGTTGGGATGATGCACAAATTGTTTGGGGTCCAACAAGAAGGGCTGCTGTGATTTTATGTGCCTCATGATGAGCCTCTTGAACCACTTCATGATGATGATTGTGAGCATGATGGGACAATAGTCATCAATGCAGAACCTTGATGACTTTTTTGGCACTAGGATAATATTGGTGGCCTTTAAGCATGTTGGAATGACAGTGGTGCTTAGAGAGAAATTGAAGATGTCTGTGACCTGGTTTGCACATCCTAACATCAGCCATGATCGGATCAAGCACCTGGTCATTTGTGGGAGGGGTGGGCTTCTTTGCTGCCATGTCATTTTGTGCTTTAAACTGTGTAGAAGTTATTCAGTACATCGGTAAGGAAGGCTTCGCCAGCAAAGGCAGGTGTAATTATAGTTGCTGGTGGCTTGGATGCCCTGTCACATATGCCATACGTCTCTGTTGGCTAGTATCATTTTGGCCCTTGCTGTTCTCAGGACAGCCTTATTACCTGATCTGGAAGCAGTGTTTCGGGTTCTCAGCAGCATGTAGCACTCTGCAGTAATCCATGGCTTCTGGTTGGGGCGTGTGGTAATGGTCCTGGAGACAGTAATGTCATCTATGCACTTGGTGGTGTAGCCAGTCACCAACACTGTGTACTCCTCTAGGTTTTTCCCAAAGTTAATGAAATGGTCAGAAACTAGATACCAGCACAGAATTCACAAACAAGTTGGTGTTGTTGTAAACATACACGCCTCCACCGAATGTTTTTTCTGGTCAGCGCAACATTTTGATTAGACTGGAACATTAACATGTGGCTAATCTGGGTTTCTGTCTCTGGAATGCTGTTGCTGAGTCATGGCTCTATAAAAACAAAAACATTGAAGTCTCTAAACTCACTCTAGGCAGTTCACTGGAGTCAGATGAATGCCCGTTTATTGTCTGAGAAGCAAACATTGGTGAGCAGGATAAATGGGATGTCTGGCTGGCTAGCATTTGTTTTTAGCCTAGCATGGACCACTGCCTGCTTGCCATGCCTCAGCCTCCTCACACACCACTTGCATTGTCCCCTCCCCCTTCTTGTTGATATCTTGAGCAAAAGTTTGGTGTGAATGTCATCAGAAAACTACACTTGGGCACCAGGTTTTGGACACAAAGAGGCTGCTGCAACTTAGTATGTCAACATCTTGGAGCTAGTTAAATGATTTAACGTAGGTTTAATGTGGTTTTTATGATACAGTTTCCAGCACGATGGCCCAAGGACTTTGAGATTTTAAACTAGCAGTACAGCTAAATAAGATGCAGTTTGACATGTAATACTGTACAGGGCTTTTGTAGTATATATAACTTTAAAATAGCAACTACAGTTGTGTAATGGGTAACACCACTATCCTTGTGGTAGATTCGAATTTGATTTGATTTGTGTATCACAGATGTATGCAAATGTAGGGTTAGTAGTCTTGCCCACGGACTGTTATTGTTGGCGCACGGTGTGTTGTCCCCACATTACTTCTTGTAAGGCAGTGATGTTACCCACTATCACCAGCAGGAGATGATTCAGCTTAGACCAAGAGGGTAGGGGGGCTAAGTCGCAGTGGCCTCTCTAGAATCCAACATAATATGCAGAAGTATAGTTATAGTCGATTGTCACCCAAACTTCCTGCACATATGCATATCAGTACAACTGATGGCTTACCTAAAGGATGGACCTTTAGACCTGAGGACCAGGCCCTCAGACAGTGGTGTCATCTGATGCCACTGGCCAGGGAAGGGGATATTGCAAATGGTGTGTAAGGAAGAAGCATGGCAAACAGGCAGTGGTCCATGATAGGCTTTCCTCGCAGCTTGAAATAAAGGTACACACACACACACACACACACACACACACACACACATACAAACATAATTTTTTACGCAATGCAGCTTACATCCAATTGAAAGATATTGCAACAGTTCGCTGAGATGGATAAAGGTTCACCCCCTTCCTAAAATATTTTTAAACACAATCAGATGTAACTAGCCTTCTCCACTGCACACCAAACTAATTGGCTCCCACCTGTGATCAGTTATAATAATTGTTTTTGTTTAATATTGTGCTATGTAGTGCAACTAAAAGCAAGTAATCAGGTATGAGCAGCAAGGCACTGTTATGGTCAGATGAAACCATAATCAAACTATTTGGCCTCAACTGGTACATTAGGCAGAAAGCCAGTACAGCTTACCATCCAAAGAATATCATACCTACAGTAAAGCATGGAGGTAGTAGTATCCTGTTGAGGTGGTGTTTCTCTTTAGCAGGGACTAGAGTACTTGTCAGGATAGAAGGAAAAATAATGGGGCATAATATCAGTAAATCCTTGAGAAAAACTTACTGCCCCCTACCAGAAAGTTGTCAATGAGAAGAAGGTTCACCTTCCAACATGACTTACATTTAGAGCATTTGACAGGCACCCTAATCCAGAGCGACTTACAATCATTATTTACAGCTACAGTACCCCTGCAGGGTTAAGTGTCCTACTAAAGAACTGGATGGAAAAAAGTGGGGGTTTGAATCTGGTCATTAGGTTCACAGGCAAGTGTTTTACCCACTAGCCTACTACCATCCTACTGAAGATTGAGGATTGCAGTCCACCACTGGTAGATCCAAGGCAGTAATTAAAGCAAAAGGTGGTTCTACAAAGTACTGACATGATGATTGATACCTTATTCATCCCAGTGACTGTTTTAAAAAAATCTAAACTGTTGCTACCACATCTTTCACTTGGATAAGTTGCACTGAGCAAATACACCAGGAATTTTTTTGTATACCTTCTTGTCATGTTGCAAAGCACAGGGTGAATATTTTGAAGAGGTGACTATTTTCTATATCCACAGTAGCCAATGTTTGCTTTTTGGACAATAAAGTGGAAAACAGCTGACTCCAGCTCAGTTCAGAGACTCCTGTGTTTTTGTTTTTATAGAGACATGGCTCAGTGATAGCATTCTGGATATGATTGTGAGACATGGCAAGACTGGTCTGCCATCCCAGGAGCCATCTCTGCTCTTCAGGACTGTTTTGAGCTCACTGACTGGTGCATGTTTAGATTACACAGTAAGATGGTTCTACCGACCTGGAAGAGTACAAAATGTCAGTGACTAGCTACATCAGCAAGTGCATTGATGAAACTGTTACCTCCAAGACAATCACCACATGCTACAACCAGAAGCTACAGGTGACTGTGGAGGTGTGCACGCTGCTGAGAACTCATGACATTGCCCTCAGGGCAGGCGGTAAAGCTCAAATGAGAACAGCAAGGGCCAACCTGCCCCCGTCCATCAGAGCAGCAAAGAATGCACATGCACAGAAAATCTATGACCACTTCCACTTGTGGCACACGGCACATGTTGCAGGGCATCTGGGCCATCAGGACCTACAGGAATTCTACACCTGCCTGTCTTGATGAGGCCTGTCTTCCAATTTTGCTGAGTGACTTTTACACATAGTTTAAGGCACAGAACAACATGGCAGCAAGGAATACCACCCAACCCCAAAATGCTCAGGTGCTGTGATTTTGTGTGCCTCATGATGAGCCTTCTATAGCACTTCATGATGATTGTCATGAGTGCAATGGGATGGTGGCCAGTGAAGCATGGCACTGATGACTTCTTTGGCCTGGGGATGATAGTGGTGGCTTTGAAGCACATTGAAATGATGGTAGGTATTAGAGAGATATTGAACTGGTCCTTGAGAACATCTGCCAGCTGGTCTGTGCATCTTCTGAGCAGAGTCGTCTTCACAACAACCATAGTCAGACAGCTCCGCCCACATTGGACCCTCTATTGTTTGCGTGTCATCCCAACAATTCAACAGATGAGGCTCTTGCCACCTGGCCACTACCCCTCTGGACAAAAAGAACACTTGTGAGAATGCTGTTCATAGACCTCACTTCATCATTCAACACTATTGTTCCTCAGCATCCGAATGAGACTGCTGGGCCTGTACACCTCCCTCTGCAACTGGATCCTTCACTTCCTTACAGGGAGACCTCAAATAGGCTGGATCGATAGCAACATCTCCAGTCCTTTGCTGTTTACACTGAGGATCCATGACTATGCAACAATTCACAGTTCAAATCACATCAGTTCTTTGATGATGTAGTCTGATGTGGGTTTAATCAGTGAGAACCACAAGGTGTCATACAGAGAGGAGGTGCTATGACTAACAGAGCCAACAACCTTTTTCTGAATGTGTCAACTTCAGAGAAACATGCCACAATTACTCTCCACAGAACATCAACACCTCCTCAGTAAAGATTGTCTAGAGTCCCAGTAACCTTGGTGTTCACATCACATGAAACCTAATGTGGGACATATCAGACCACAAGACCCTACAGAGGATATCAATGGCTACTGAAAAAATCATTGGAGTCTCTCTCCCTTCTGTTGCAGAATTTACACCACACGCTGCAGCCACAATACCACTAGCATTGACCCCACACTAACAATCACACACACTGAGCTGATCTGCTGTCATTACCTCAATTTTATGGCGTACACACACTAAACTGTTCTGCCTAAAACAAAAAAAACTTACACCCCAGTTGCCACTGTAAATACTTAATACTTAATGACTCTGCCGCTAGAATACAGTATGTCTTAATACTATATTCATTGACACCACTACTGTTACTGCTTCTATCGACTGCCCTGTATATTGTCTTGTCCTATAAATCACTGTACTGATTCTCTTTTGTTTTTTGTACTGCCTCTTTAGTCCTTTCTGGCCCACACTTGTGTAGTATTGTGGTGTTTTGTTTTGTGTATTTTGTGTTGCACCATGGTCCTGGAGGAACATTGTTCCATTTCACCGTGCACTATGGTGGAAATGACAAACACCTACTTGATTTGACTTGACCTCCCCCTTGTAGACATGGCTTTTAATATTTAATGAAGACAATAGACATGCAGATGTGTATGAATATTGCTCAGGTAGCTGCTTACACAGTGCTTAATAGCAATATTAGTATTACAAAATAATAGTATTACAGCTCTAACTCTACATTCACCTCCAGGTTTAACAGGATTAAATCATAGCTGTGGATTAGAGCATTTGCCGAATACCTACATACCCTTTTAGGTACAGTTAGATTGTGCCAAGACAAGCACCTCATGAATAATTTACAAAATTATACCACCGCCTCCTAATTCCAATCTTCTAGTTCATGTCCTTTTTACTTTAGCGGTACAACCAATAAAGGAGATTTTTGGCCTTTTTAGCTATGTTAACCCAACAACAGGACTTGTCTATCTGCCAGTGGCAACAAGCGCCCTTTATGTAGAACTCCACCGTCATGAGACGGTGTTGGATAGGTGCACATTGCTGCCATTGAAAGAGACAAGATAGCCAGAAATCAGCAGAGAAGCAAGCGACCTAAGTGACGAGATGAAGCCTGGCTCTGCTTCAAGCAAATGAGCAGTCACATGCGGCAGCAGTAACCAGTCGGGAAAATTGTTCTTATGTCCCTTTAAACATGAGCTGACCTTGGTTCTTAAAGTATATTTGTTCAGCATTTATATGAAAATGGAGTAAATTCTGATAACACCCTCTACAGATGTGTCATATTTTACCATAATATATGGAGAGGTTGTTTACATGCTTGGATCTGCATAAAAAGTGAGGTCTGTTGTAATCATTACTGATGTTAGAAATTATTTTATAACAATGACCACAGCAATAATTTTTGTGAACTGATAGCTTAGCATAGGCTCACCCTTAACACAGCTATAGGCTAGGTTAACTGTGTAGATTAATGTATTGATGAATAAATTCTTGTAGAATGTACTTGTCTGAGGTAGATACAGGTCACTTATGATTGTCAACAAAGTGAATGGAACTGTGCAACGAGTGTCTGGTCAGTTGGTAATAAACTGGAAAAAAATGCTACAAAATTTGTACATTTTTGTTAATAAAGTAAATAAATATAGATACATTGGGTTGTTGTTTTACTGCTTTACAGTTTAGACTTCTTTTAAAATATGTCCAATCTTCTTAAAAGATCTTCTTAAAAATATTCTTCTTAAAAATATGTCCAATCAAACGAAGTAAAGGATGCCCAAGTGATTAGGGTGTCTGCCCTGCGATCAGGAAGTCGTGGGTTCGATTCCCAAGACTGCTAAGCACCTCTGAGGTACCCTTGAGCAAGGTACTGTCCACACACATTGCTCCCCGGGCGCTGTGTTCTTGGCTGCCTGCTGCTTCACTTGGCGAATGGGTTAAATACAGAGGAAGAATTTCGCAGTGTGGTGTGTTCACATATGACAGAATTGTTTCACTCATTCATTATAATGTACAGTAATGATCAGTATACAATAATTTGAAAATATTTCCTCATAATTTTTTTTTTTATGTGACTGCAGTGGACGTTTCATAAATTCCTCATTTCCACTTTCCTGCTGATCTTGATGAGTATTTATGGCAGAAGTCAATCAGGGCGCAAAGCAAGCTGCTTTTAGCCCAGGGTCAGAACACAACACAGCCAAGCAGCAGTGATGTATACAGCCCAGCCTGTGCTCTGCTGTATCTGACACAGTCACTTTGCCTGTCATTAACTTACTGCCAACCTGATGACTGATGACAGGCATCTATTTTCCACCACTTGATATGGATCCATCAGTCTCCTCTGGAGGGAGGGAGTCCCTTGCTTTCAGATGTTGTTACAGGTCAATAAGTCAAGGTGAGTGCTACACAGAAAGCCACACACACACACACACACACACACACACACACACACAAAACCTGAGCCCATGGAAATGTCACAGTGTCCTGTGAGGTTGCCGGCTAATGTCGGAACATGTGGCTAGCATGATTCAGGCCACACAGTGCTTCAGTCCAGCTGCGCTCAGCCTGAACCCCCTTGCTCACGGAGACTAATTGTGAACATTATTGATTGCCAGCTCACAGCCCAGTTTTTTTTCCCTGGGTTAGGATGATTGATGGACTTGTCACCTTGTCCCCATGCTTTTTCCTCCACCGTTTTGTTTTTGACCGTGGCCTTTTGCAGCGTGAAAGCGTGTTTCAAGTTCACAACGCTTGGCCTGATGAAGTTCTTGATTGGAAAGTTGGGTTTTGCTGACAAATGTGACACATTCTCATTCCTCACAATATGTGTAAGAAGAAAAGATCATATTGCGTAGCTACCATGTAGTAAGAGAAGAGTGAAGAGAAAGGAGTGAATTTCTAGAAATGTCAGTATCAGAAGACAGTATTCCCTGAATTCCAGATAAGACTTGTGAATAAGACTGGATCAGTATACTGAATTATCACTGTTATTAGGTTAGTAGTGTTCCCTCATCTTTGTGAAATACATAGCTTGTTGCTGAGGGACAGAAGGATTCCTTTGTGTATGGTTTTTGGACAAGTGTTTTTTGGGTATGTGGACATTTAGTTGATTCAAGTTTTCTGACTTGTCATTCAGTCTTACTTATGTTAAACAAATTTCCTAGCACCAGGCCTGTTGTCAGGTGGACTGTGTTGATGAGTTGCCTCTGCCTCGAGTTCTGAATTCCTCTTGCATTTGATTGGTGCAATCAAATCCAGCATGGGAAGATAACATATTGTTTAAGCTTTTACATTTATTTTTTTTTCTTATATTTTATCCTCCCACAAACAACACAAAACATTAATCCACAATCTATCTGGAAAAGGCCAAGAACTCCACATATCCACACACGGATAAGAACAGATATGTTTCCACAACCACATGTTCTGTCCTATTATAAAAAAAATCTTTTGTGCACTAAAGATGAGGGAGAACTCCAAACCTAATTTGAGAAAACAGAAAACAAGAAAATAAATAAATCCTGCTCAGTAGAAATGCAATAAAGTTAAAAGGTCCTTTTGAAGTGTTCAGCAAGTGCTATGGTCTAAAGTTATATTTTGAAAAAAACCTGTTGCATTTGTTGCATTTATTCAGTGAAAACCTGACTGTGACTTCACTCTTTTAGATAGACAATGTGTGGTGCCTCAGAAAGAACCCCATATATCCCACATTTTTGAGTCACTGGGGCTCTGAGCCTGGTACCTCCCATTCTGCCTGCTCTCCTGGAAAGGAGAGTTTAGTTCTCCCATTTACCTCTTTAATAACACCTATTCTGCGTTTCTTACCTCTCTACTTATGCTCAGCCTGAGCCGAAATCTTGGGTTCATTCACTATCACACCTCCAGCTACCATGGTGTGTGTAGTGCTTTGTTAGTTTGTCTGTATCTTTCTCTTACAGATCTAAAGAAACCTGCACTCCTCTTTGTCACTGAAGCCGCTGACTGGACTGAATTAAGCGGCTGGACCTGGGATCTCCTAGGCGTGTACTAAACTGCAAACTTGGCAGTTCTTCCTCTGCGCTGACCAAGCAGACTTCTCGTGGCTGGTCCTGGTGCTTCCCGGGCCTTTTCTTGCTCCCTCATGATGGGCTCTGCTTAAGTGGTTTTGACTATTGCTCAGTTTAAGGTGAAACGGCAGCAGTGCCATATCTGGAACTCCATAGACTGATTCCGCTCTCAAGCCATTGAGCTGCTTCCATTTAGTTTACATGTTGTGTTAAAGCTGATTGATGATCCAGTTTTGTTAAGCTGCCTCAGTTCAATGCCTCATTTATTCATTCTATCATGCCTTTATTTAACTAAAAGTTAAATGTTTAACCCTTAGTGTCGAGTGTTTGCGCAACAAATGATATGTATGTTCCCCTGATTTTGTTGGTGGTCAGACATCGCAGTGAACTTTGTTTGGTGTTCCTATGTCACATAAGTTATTGTTATTTAAAAAAACGTGTATTAATAACCACTACTGAAGCTTAAAAATGGCTTCACATGTAAATGACCATAAAGAACAAACAAAAAATGCTCAGATTTATTTTATTTTAGGTCTTAGAAACAAACATAATATCTTAGGAGCAGTTTAAGGATAGTTTCTTCTCACAAGTGGATGGGGTAAACCCACAGAGGGAGGGGGGCCCAGAGAGTTTTTTTTTAGCTCTCTCCATTCTAGCTTCTTTAGATTCTCTGGCCTGCAAGAGTGTTCAGTTTAGAATAAAAAGTTAAAATCCACACCCAACAGGCAGTAGGTTTAGGTCAATAGTGCAGCCTTTGAATTTTTTTTCAGCAGCAGTCTAGAAGTTGCACACTATCTTGTTGGTTTCTTCCTGTTTTTAAGCCTGAGACCACTACTTCTCTTCAAACTGCTGCTAATGCACCTTCACTGGACAGGTTAATACGCTCGGAGAGCACAATCTACTAGTTCTGCTAAAAGAAGCCTGTGCTGGCCAGCATCATGCTGAGTGATGGAGTGCAGAGGGAGGACCGTTCTACCTACCCAGAGAGAGCAGAGCCAGTCGTGCTCTCTTGGACTCCCCGAACACAGATGGCAGTAGCCATGGACACATGGACGAGGTGAACTGTGTTTATATTACTCTGTTTGCATGGCACTGTTTTACATTGCTGTGCCAGTATGGCACTATAACATTCCATTTGTAAATTGTACACACTGCTGCTACATTTATATAAATACATATATTAAAAAAATACATATTTTATTAGCTTACATCTTTTATCTCTTAATATGTGGTGCTCCTTGTTGAAGTTATTTAATTTTAGATTTTTGTTTAGAAAAATTCAAAATCTGATTGTTAACAAAGGGTTTTGCCAAATTTCTCCTCAATTTAGTCACTGCCAAATCTGCTGGCTAGATCTCCCTACGGTTCTGCAAACTAGGAGGTTGAAGGCTAGTACATGTTTCATTTTTGTTTCAAATGGTCAAATGAGACATCCAGCATTCTTGGAGGACAATGCTAAGTACAACATCTGTTAAGTTATGTACCTTGCAGGGTCTCAGCGACGGACCTAATGCTTAGATGGTTGCACATTTTGGCGGCCTTTTTAAAGCAATAATGGTGAAACAAAACCCCTCCCGTTTATTTCAGTTCACTGATAAAATTCACATGCTAAAGTGAAGTACACATTAGTAAATAAAATAAAGCACACTTCTCGCTTTCAGAAAGCTCAGCAGGGGATGGCACAATGCAAGTTTGGTTTAGTGAATTGCTTTACTACACTGCTTTTGTTGCCAGTATGTGAAGCAGAGCCAAAAATCCCATGCAGTTAAACTAGTTCCTTTTCTCAGTTTTTTTGTTTGATAGAAAAAAAAAAACAGCATCCTTGACAGAAACTCTGAGTGCATAAACTGCACTGTTAAACTACATTAATATATTACCAAGGTTAAAGTTATGTTCTGAAGTTGTGTTTTGGCCTCCTGACCATTGATAGCCCCAAGGGGGCAGAAGGGGTTCTGTACCTATGCCTGGAACATGCTAAGCTCCCCCATAGCACTTGCAGAAAAGGAGATAATATTTGAATATGCTTTGCATACTCACTACTGCTTACATTTAAAAATAAAAAGGGATTGTTTAAAATGTTTCAGTCACCAAAAACATCTCTTCTTGCCAGTATGTGCATAGAGCCGAAAAGGAAACTGTTCAGTGATGCCAGGCGACTAAGGGGCACTAGTCTGCTGCCAATTTAATGATATGCCATGTGTTTATAGGCAGTATATTAGAAGCTTCGGTAGCTGCCTAACCTGTTATTAAACTTCCATGCCAAGTAAAATAAAGCATTTTATGATTAACTCGATGTCCGTGAAAAGGCAGTATATTGAAGAAAAGCCACCTTGTGTTTTTTAGCAATTGTATGAAATTACAATATTTTTGCATATTTGCAGATTAGTCAATAGGATATTTTATAAGTGATTATACTGACGTGGCTTTACATTATATGCACAAAAGTATGTGGACACCTAACCATTGCACCTATATGAGATTGTCGGACATCCCACACCACAACCATAGGCATTATTACAATGACCCCACTTCTCTAGACAAGAACATAGCTTCCTAACACTGTAGATATTATTTAACAGAGAATAGATATTTTTATGTGCTACTTTTTGTAGCACTCAGCAGCCCTGCTCTGTGAATTTGCGTGGTGTAGTTGTTTGTGGCTGAGCTGTTATTGCACACAACAAGACTGAAATAAATCAATGTGATATAACTAAGAAATTTTATGGAGAAATTTACAGTAAGGCTGAATTAATAAGCCACCAAAAAATTAACACTGTTGGTTCTCCACACCTCTGTGAAGTAGGTATTATCAGTTCAGCCAGACACACTGTTGTTAGCAGGCCCCTGTTTTGTGCCTGGGGACAATAATAAGCCAGGAATATAGTAGTAATTAAATGGGACAGGGTTGTTTGTGAACACAACATGGAGTCGAAATCCCAGTATTGTTGATATGGCGTTTTACCAAAATGGCTCTTGTGTGTACAGACACCAACACATTAAAGGAAAATACAACAAGTCATGGTGTTTACTCTTTAGGGTCTGCATGTGTGTAAAACCAATGCACAACCCAAAACCCAATAAAAGTATCCATGTACAGGGTGTGAAAAGGGCTATAGTACCTATAGTGAAAGTATCAGAAAAGGTTTGTACACTTCCGACCATAACACCTTTTATGAAGTTCAAGAGCTCTCTTGATAGCCTTTAGTAGTGATTTTGTCCATGTACTTACCACTGTACTTCCACTAGTGTGTTTTTTGGAATATGGCCTTCCCCCATTTGTCATGCAGCTGTCTGTGGTTATTGCATATGAGTCAAATGGCCCTCT
>JBBIGA010000022.1:3275796-3305276 GCA_037576975.1 Alestes dentex | reverse complement strand
TCAGGACACATTTCACTGCGTGTTGTACCTGTATGACTATGCATGTGACAAATAAAGAATCTTGAATCTTGAAACTGTACAGTGCGGATACGGGTTTACCTTTGCATTTCTTGAAGGTAGTATATTAAGCTGAGTTTAAAATGAAATTAAAGTGTTTTGGGGGGAAAAAAGTGTTTAGGCATTTATTTTACATCACAAATTCTTAGTTTTTCACAATTCGCAGGTGGTCTTGGACCGAAAGTCAGGGGTTTACTGTATTAGGATTCAGAACAAAGACATGAAATATCTGTGTAACTCATGTTTTATACAGTTACATTTACAGATCTTTTTTGCATGTTTGCAACACTTACACCATAATGAAAATATTAAAGCCACAAATTCAATGCATGTTTAAAATCTATTTCCAATTCATCAACAACAAATAGCTTCATCTTTACACAGAAGCTTATGCCAAAACCCAAGCAGGCTGATAAATTAGTGTGATTAGCCTTGTTACCGTTTATAGAAATATTTACTAGTGACAGCACTGAGGAACAATGCAAGTTAAGTAAAAATCACAATTTGTATATACTGTATTATGATCTTTTTTAAATGTATTTTAAGTATATACTACCTTTTATGTGTTATGATAGGTTATGGAATATATTTGCTTGTGTATTAAGTATTCAGTAAACACTACTTTTTCAGAGTATAACCAAACCACATGTAGTGGAATACTAGTTAGATCATTTCTTGTTCACACTTTTACAAAGTTACAATGTTTACAATGTTATTTCTAGTTAATAATTAGATCTAATTACATTTTTGCTAATCCCTGTTTATGAGGAGACAAATCATTCATTCACTGAGTGTGAAGGAAATAGAGTGACCCTGGGTACTTTGTATACCTTGATTCAAACACAGGAGTAGGTGCCAGAAACAAAAAATGTATTTTACCTCAGGGAGGATATATAAAGAGATCTACAGTTAATGATAGCTGACAGTGAATATGCAGCGAATGACAAACTGGTCTTTTCAGTGAGTCCCATAAGGAAAGTACACCAATGACTATGCAGTATGCTGTTTCCATTGAATATGCTACAGTGAGCATGTAATGATTTTTCAGTCAAGAAGTATTTCCTTTTATTATACATTATAATCTGTTGCCAAATGACTCAGATAACTAGTAGCTTTCTTGTAGTTGCTCAGGAAAGCTTTCATTATGAGATTGTCACCAACGTGAGAAGTTCTACCACTGCTGGTCATAGCAACAGGTCTTGCCTACGCATTCATTACCTTCCTAATCAAGACTAACTGCAGGATGAGGTCAAGTTCCAATGGCCACATAGCTAAAGAAAAGCTGAAAAGGAGTCGCTAGGCAGTTGGAAGCACAACTTTGAGGCCAACATTGGTTTATTTTGCCTCTCTTGAAAAGCATATATTGGTTTTGGCGTCTCAATCTTTAATCTTTTAAGCCTAATGTAACCATGATTACTGATCTGTGAGTTTTGAATGACATTTATCTAACTGGTCTTTGTTGTATTTTGAATTTGCCTTAACAAATCCTCCATGTTGGTTTATTGAAGAAACTATGTTATGTTAACTCACTAACCAAAAAAGGTATACTCTATATGAAAAAAGTAGAGTAGCCATTGACATCATGGCTCCATCAAAGAATTATCAAATTTTTGATGGAGCCATGATGAACTATTCTGGCAGTCTTTTATCTTTTGTTGTGATAATAACTATATTCTCCCCATACCAAATATTTTGCTTTTGTCTTTTGCAGCAGTATGCAGCAGCTGAGAAGACAGTCAACCAGAGTAAGTCGAACTTCAGTAAGATCCAAACACATTTTGCTGTTGTCTTCATTTAGATGTGTTTAGATATGGATTTGATTGTAAGTCAATGTCAGAGTCCTTCACAGAGGATTGCTGGACCCAAGCCAAAGCATTTTACAGATTTTGTTGTATTTTTAGTCCTATATGAAATTTTCCAGTGCTGATGTGACTATGACAGCTTACATGCAGTGTTACATAAATATAGCACTTGCTGGCATAAGCAAGGACTTTTTGCAAGGATGGGATTTGCAATAAATTCACTCCTTTTACATGCTGGTTGAGTCTGTTTACTGTTGAAGTTAAGTGTAATGTGTGAAACAGACTTGTCTCCCATGGTCTGTGCAAGTTTTTAAATGTGCGGTTGTTTATGTCAGGCTTCTGCTAGTACTGTGGGCATTATGAATTCATTGCAACTGACAAACAGTTACATTTGCAGTTGCTAACACAGCTTGTTTTGACATGGCACAGCCTAAAAATACTACAACATATGGCAGAGGTGTATGTGTAGGCTTAGCTCGTGTTGAAAAATGATCGACATTGCTGCACTAATTTACCACACGTGTAACAAAATGATTGTCAGAAAGCTGACAAGAAGACTTTATATCATAGGCCTATCATAGGCCAGCAGGTGTTAGTTAGTCATAATCATTACGGTGCTGAGCTGAGGTTTGCTCTGTATTGCTCAATTCTCTTCTATTCATTCAGTAAGGTATGTGTTAGTTGCTGCAGTAGCGCAAAGCAGGGATCATGTCAGCAACTATATTGGACTTTCAGTGGCACTGACATGTACCCTGTAGAAAATGAAATCTTGCCATCAAAGTATCTAATCTTTCTCAAGTGTTGTATGACACTTTAAGTGAACCCTGTCACATAACATGGAGATAACCGAGCCATAAACATGTCATAGCAGATTTCATATGCCTTCATAAGTTGTCACCACAGGTTATGTTCATTATTGTAAGATAATCTTGTTATTATTACCAGTGATTGATATGACAGAAAAAAACAACAAGAAGGAACTATGTTTTAATGGTGATTATCACATGCTAATTTAATGTCTTGACATTAAACATTATAATACAGATTCTAAGCTTTCAGAATGGTTGGGATTGGCTGAGACGTGAGTGAATGATGATGTTGCAAATGGTCATTATCTTCCAGTGCTGTAAGGACAAGATTGCTTTAAATCAGAGAAAATGTGTTGAATACTATTCTTACATTCTTACAATCTGCTGATGAAAAATATTAAATATATTGTATATATGCACCAAGCTGACACTGAAGAGTAAGTTCTGTGTTAACAATCCATAAAATCAGGACCAACTGAAAAGTACAGGGGAAACACCAGTAATCCTTTTCAGCAAATTTTAACACTATAGCCTGTCACTATTCCTGCCTCTGAACAAGACGTAGCAAGTCAGACTTAATTAACGTAATGAACAGCTGATGCTGTTTGAAAAACAAAAACAGTCAGAAGAAACTATTCAAACACAGAAGCCTAAAAAATCATCTTTGAGTAAATGTAATGATTACTGAATGAAAATCAAGTCAGGATTTTTTTTTCAACACAGTCTTCTTTGTTCAGTTACTTTTTATATTAGCTTGATTAGACAATTCTACAGATTGGAAGTGATGTATTTATAAGTGCCAGTAACTCATGCGGTCACAAGACATTAAATTGGTGCTGCTTTGTTACAGGAAAAGTATAAAATCGATAACTCAGATTTTGTCTCATTTACCTCTACCAGCATTCTTGTTCTGAGGAGCTTTCCTGGAGTTTTTGGTGCCTACATTTAGGGCCCAGGATCAAGCTGATGCTAAAAAACCAGCACCAACTGAGCACATTCTATTAATTCACTTGTGTCTGTTTTTATTTATAACACTGTTCTTATTTATTTTATTTTTTTTCATTGGGAAAAATTATTTTTACATGTTTGTTTAAAGATTTGGACATTTGAATATTGGCAAAAGCCATTCAAATGTTTATTTCTTGGGATAAAATGTAGCAGTTTGCACTGCCATTCAAAAGGAAGGATATCCTCTGTGTGTGCCCTCCTGAGAGTGTCGTTTCCTTTGTTGCTTTCTTTCTTGGTTTCCGTCTTTCATGGCCAACATCGATTCAACATGCTCAGTTGACCAAAAACTCCCCAATGAAGACCAACTAGAGTCAATGATGCCTCACACACCACACTACTCCTGACAATCAGCCACTGGTGTTTTTGAGCTGACAGCTGATAGTCAGCTTGGTTTGTCCCAGCCCTACACACTTTTGCTTACTAAGATATAATTTCAGGTGTGTGTCTTGTGTTAGCATTCAAATTCTCAGCAGTGTCCCAGAAGTTCTGTTTACTGTTGATAGAATATTCTTTCCCCCCTTAGCGCGGTGAGAGAAAAATATGGTCAGCTTTGACCACCAGCCAAATTTAGCATATCTAAAGGCTAAATTGACACAGGTAAGGGAAATGATTCCTTGAACTGGAAAAAAGAGTGTTTCCATCTTCCATAGGGTTGAAAAGAGAGTGTATCCTTAATATGCCCCAAAATATTTAAATGGTCTGCTAATTCCTCTCTTGGGACTAATTATTCACTATGCGCAAACTTCACAACCATCACAACAACAAATCACCCTCTAGCAAAGTGCTATCTCTGACTCTCTCTCTCTCTCTCTCTTTCTTGCAGAAAGAGCCATTTTTATTGTCATATCTGTGGCTCTGCTTTCTAGATGCTGGCATTAATCAAAGTGTCCCACTTTTTTCTCCTGTTTTTCTCTCTGAATTTCTCTCCCTACACCACAAGAACACGCCCCTCACAGCAAAACGTAGCAAAGACATCACCTGGCTGGCCTCAACCACACATTGAAAATAAATAGCTTAGAGCAGGGGCTACACAATCTACCAACTTAAAGGTCAGTTGAATCAGCTAAATTGTAAGAGAACCAAAATGTGGAGGTCTCAGTTAGTGGCCCAACCCAAAGCATAACTGTCATTTGCCTCTGGGTTTGATTAAGCTTAATAAGGGGGTTTGTTACCATCGCAAATAAAACAATAGCATGAGGCAAACCCAGTTAAGCACCCCTGAGGTTCATTTAGGCAATAATTGGGAGTGAGTTAGATAGGCCACAGCTGAAAGTGGCTTCTGAACAAGCTTTTAAATGACTGAGCCAGCAGGCAGAGGAGAAAGTGGGAAGACTAGAGATAAGTTTATAGCTTGAGATCTAGAAATATGAAAAGTAACCAGATAATATAGAGGAAAAGTTTCCACAGAAACTGAAATACTGTAGTTTATTTGTGCAAGACATTGTTCGAATTCTGCTTTTTTTTCTTTATTTACCATAATATTTACTCACAATTTACCAGTATTTAATGTAAATTTTAGAAGCATTAAACCATCAGACGACTGGTTCTTGTCACCACTGCTGTAAACAATTCTGTCTCAGTAAGTTTTTCAACAATGCGCCATTTCATATCAAATTACTGTTTTCAGTGTTGAAAACTGAACAATTGAACTTAGTAATATCTGAAGAATTTAAAAGGACAGCTGTACTAAACAGCTATAAGATCACTCAGGCCAAACTAACATTGCATATTGTGATTGCAGTACACCTGGGAATTTATTAAAACACAGATTGACCTTAATTATTATTTTTTTAATCTTACAAAACTAAACAAAAATGAATACTTCATTTATTGCCAGTGAAGATGATACCTCCTCCTACCCCATCCCCCTTGATCATTTTTTTTGCCATCAGTGATCAAAATTTTCCCCCTGACAAAATGAGTACCCCCTAATAAAAAGTTTTCAGCCTTCTCTGTTGAAAAATTGTTTCTGCGATTATATTACATCTTCAAATTTTACAAACTGCACTGATGTCTCTGAAGAGAACTCTAAGAAGCAGAACTGAGCACTTTACCTCTTGCAAGAGGCAGCTCCTGCCAGTATTGAAGGCTACTGTTAGACATTACTGAGCAATGTCACTTCTAAGTCACTATCATCTCACTCAACCATAAATCCCCAGAGATGTATAATTTCATTATGCCAAGGCCCAATAAAGTGCGCGCCATGTACAGTCCATAAAATATACCACCCCAAATCAGTGAGCCATCAGAAAGTTAATCAAAATGTTAAATTATGACTGGCGAGGGGGAACGTCCCCCTTCCTCATGGGGGTTGTTAGAACAATTGTAACACTCCCAAGTCTCCTCCAAGGTGGCAAAGCAGCAATTTCCATTCATACCATTAAATGTCAATGAAAAATGACTTTTGGAAAGCTGTACAGTGAGAGAGCTTGCATTAGCAAAGCGCCTGTACATTTGTTGAAGTATTTTAATGTCTAAGTATGCTTGCCTTTGTGAATATGTGAGTGTGTGTGTGTGTGTGTGTGTGTGTGTGTGTGTGTGTGTGTTTGTCTTCTGGGAAGGTGTTGTTGAAATTGGATACTTTTTGTATAATGTTAAGGCAATTTCAATGTCACTGTTGTGTCATAACTTCATATTTGTACAATGAAAATTTTATATATACAATAATATACATTATTTTTAATGTAAGTTAAGAGTTTCAGAGTTTCAATTCTCTGCCAAGGCTAACGCACCATGATACACCAGTTACAGTGCTTGGGCAAGACACCCAATGTTGTGTTTGCCTACATCTGCAATATGATTAAATTAACTCAAACTGTTTAACAGCATCTGCCAAATGCATAAAAGTTAATAAGACAATTGTGATTAGCTACACAGAATAATGTGATTGTTGTAATTGTTCAACAGCCCTAGTAACTATCATTTTAGAACATTTCTATTGGCCCATTTATCATGAAATGTTTGCAAAGGAACCTGGTATTTCCAAATGGTGTAAAATAAGGTTTTGATATGACAGTAACCATATATACAGTCCTATGCAAAGGTTTGAGCAAATAATATGTCAAATAATACATTTAGTTGATTATGAAAATGTAAAAAATAAGTTAACATATCCTCTACAAGCAACTTCATTTTGGCAATTTTTGCAAATTTTTCCAATACAGTTTAATGTATTGGAAAAACATAAAATGTAAAATGTTTCATAATTTTGTCACAGGCCGCATTTTACAGTTTTATAGTTCATATTTTTTTCCCAATATATTATGTTCAGCACATAAACTCTTAGTGTATTTATGTGTAATTTTTATGTGAAGACCCCTTTGAAGTTTTCTCAGAGGCATCAAGACATTTCTAAATGACTGTGTGTATTAAAATGCATAAACTTTCAGTAGAATTTGACAGTTGCTGAAGTGTAACTATGCTGAAGGTCTTGACATTTGCAAAGGGCCAAAAAGAAAAGCCTTTTAGTAGCCTTATATTTAGACTTTTGATTTGCAAATCTAATCAATGTTGCTCAAGAGATTGTCTTTTTTAAGGCTAAGACCTTAGAGAATAAAAGTATTGCAAGTGGAAGAGGGGAGGTGGGAAAGATGAAGCAGCAACCTATGATTAGATATGCATTGAACACAACTCCCTTTGCCTCTGGGGTGACATCCAGACGGTGCTCTCTGAACATAAACAAAACCTCTACAGATTCACTATTTAGCCACTGAAATAAACAGAAAGTTTGGTTCAGGGTTGAGGTTTCATAAGGAAAAATGAATAAAACTTAAGCAATCATATCACATTTACATGACTCTTCCCTCATCAATCTCTTACTTTCTGTATCTCATGAACAGAGTTGGTCAGGTGGGGAACCTCATCGGGCAGCACTTTGTCACCGGCAGAGGACAAAGTGTATTTGCATATCTCGGGGGAAGTGGAAATATTAATCACCGGCTGTCATGCCAGAACCCATGACTCAGTAAACAGTCTGAGTACGAGTGCCGGTGACATGCCTGATGGGTCACTGAAGGCTAGTGATTATAAAACATTCTGATGAGGTTGAGGTTACCAACAGTGATGAGGTTTAGTTACCAGCTAAAATGGTCTCTGATTTGCATGAAAGGCAGTTTACAGGAATATAGTTCAGCCCCAAAAAACAGTCCTAACCTTTCAACCCTGATTTAGGAAACAGAATACTGACCACACTGACAACAAACTGTTTCCAACAACAATGGTGCATAATCAATTGTCAGATTTGCCCTAAAATACTAATGCTGCTCATAATTAATGAAAACTAGAAACGATTAATTAATATCAAAAGATATGAACACTATTAGCATATTAACACTTAACCATGATTCAGTAACCAATGCCAACCACTTGCTGATGGAAAGATGTTCAGATGAGGCTGATAATGATGAGGTTAATGGCACTCTCAATTATAATTGTTTTAGATTTGTGTAAGAGACAATTTGTCCCAAAATGTTGTGAAAAATAAATGAAATGTACATATCACCACATTATACCAGTGTGACAATGCTGGCTTTCTATAGATAAAGGCTAAATTTAGCAAATTCTAACATTATAAGCTAACAATTGCTAACATTATTAGCAATGTTAGCATTTTAACCCTTTAACACAACGCAGAAAACAGTCTGAACATGAATGCTGACAACATGGTCAACAAAAGATTGAGGTAATGAAATGTTTAACTGGGGTAGAAATTGTTCACAGCAATGAGGATGGCTTTTCTAGGTTCAGCACTACTAAATACACAAGTACATTTAGTAGGACAGTTTAACATATGCATACATTATACATGTAGTATTATGCTTGACTTTAAATTAGAATATGCCCCTAAAAAGCAAACATTCTCACTGAAGTTTCATCGCAAGTTATATGAACGTTATGTGTTAAGTGTCAGCCTTTTACCACGGGTTTTGTTCTATTAGTTATATGGGGAAATGGATGTGGATGGAAGTACACCTGGGGTGTGGACAGAGTATATACTGACCTAACAAGTCACTATTGCACCACTGCTCAAGATCAAGTCTGTGCATGTCAACCTGTGGAACAGCAACATGAGAACTGTTTGCCTCAAAATGTTACTGTCACTAATAATGAGTGGAAACAAGAAGCAAGCAATGTGATAATGCCGACTAGACACTGCGGACAGACAGATGAATGCCAGCTTTGGTGGGTACAAACATTCATGCTTTATAAGAGATGCTAGCATTTACTTGTGCATTTAATCCATCCTTCAGCATCATTTAACTCATTCTGAAGCTCTAGGGTGAGTTACCAATTGTGAGTTGAGTTTTAGCCCCTAACTGCACTGATAAAGATATCACACAGAGTGAGGAATACTTCCTCCCGCCTGGCTGATGGAGGCTTCTGGAACTGGCAGTTAGCCCAGAAGCAAGGAGGCTGGGCCTCGAAAAAGAGTGGGCCAGAGTGTCGCTAATAATTAGCACTACAATGCATAGACCAATTGTTCAAAGTGAGGCAGTGGGTGAGAGGCATAGCAATTTGAAATGCCAACTGCTAGGCAGACTGTGGACTATACCAAGATCAGTGTAAGCAAGGGTAATATTTGTCCTTGTATTGGCAGTTTGGGAATTGTAATAACTTAGAAAAGAGACAGAAATTGTGAATGCTTTTGAGAAATTGCAAATTTCTCTACCCTAATATTCTAATAAACGGTTTATTGTCTTGCATTCTAGCCAAGAGAGTACCCTGAAGAATCCAGAGGTCATGTATTACATTTCCTCAACATTAAAATGCAAATTACTGCTCAAGTGTTTCCTTTTTTGAAGAAGTATATATGAAATATTTTGCAATGCTGTTTCTTTCTCATGTTAATCTTCTCCTGTGGATAAAGCTTGGAACACGTATTTGGCAGTGTGAATGACACCGCATCCACACCCTGCCTTGATCCATTCATTATCCATTAGCATAGCTTAAAAGCCATTAACACATGCTAATTCTGAAGAATTTGGGGATTTCTGTGTGAAGTAAAGTTTTCACAGTAAGGATGTAGCAGTGTACAGTAGTGGGAAGCTCTGAAATCTACAATTATGTTATATCTGTTTCACCTCTATGTGGTCTTAGATGCTACATTTAATATCCTATTTAAAGTCTGTCTTGGCTTGTGTTTCTCATTAAGCTAACAAGCTCAAGTTGTCAGTGTGGATACTAACACCTGTCTAACCGGTTCAGTCTGACGTCTTGATTAATGAGCACTTCTCACAAAGAGCTTTTTAAGAGCTCTCATCTGGTCCATTTTTGGTATAGCAGAGCATAAAATATTGTTTCTACAGAAAAAAATGAAGCATTTATGGAAATTCTTCTTTTCATGGAGAAAAGAAACAAACAGCCTTTCTTCAAGTGGAATTTGACAGGTCTGTGCCTTATTAGACAGAATGAAAATACCTTGTGTACATTCCCTATATCTATGCTTGAGGGGGGAGTTTTTGAAGATTTGTTAGATTGTGTGGATCTGACTGCCTCCAGCTGGGTATGAATAAGACCCAGAGGCTTTAGGGAGGGGAATATAAGAGCTGTAGTACACTGTTAGAAATATATCCTACTATTAAATACAGTGCTTCTACATTGATCACAAACATTGATCTGACCTGTGCTTTCAATGCTACAGGCAGACAGGGATATGACTGACCATTAAGCAATACAACATGTCCCAACTATCATATCTTTACAAACACAGGCAAGAGCCAATAAAACCACAGGACAGAGTCAAACTTGCTCTCACAGAAGAGCTTCAGATCACGTATGTCTTTAGTTTAATTTGCAACATTATAGAAATATTCCACATCAAGTCAAGTGAGGTCAAATGAGGTGTTTATTGTCATTTCAACCATGCACACAATACACAACGTTCCTCTAGGACCATGGTGCAACACAAAGAACAAAAACGGGAGACTAGAAGACAGCACAAGTGCGGCCAGGACAGGACATATAATTGCTATATACAGTACTGCATTGACCATACTCATGTAACATGGTCTTTCTAGACAAATGTCAGATTTAGAGTAAGTGGACAAAAATATGGGGAGCCATGGTGGTGCAGTGGGAAGCTCTGACACCTCACATCAAGAAGATCCTGAGTTTGATTCTTGACCTTTTTGTATGGAGTTTACACGTTTACACGTTTACACGTTCTCCCCATGATTGAATTTGTCGGACTGGTGACAATCTATTCTGTGCTAGAATAAACTTCAGCATGCCCACAACCCTGGTTAAAGATAAGGGGTTTAGATAATGGATGGATGACCGGCCTTCTGGCTTGTGGTTGTCACAACACTAGAAAACTGAAGGGACAGGATATGCAGGTATGTGAAGGTATGCTGCAGCCTATCCTAGCGGTTATAGGGCAAAAGGCAGAGAAACATCCTGGTCTGGTCATCAGACACACAGACACACACGATGAGAGCTAGGCATCTCCACTTCATCTGAACTACATGTCTTTGAAATATGGGAGGATACCAGAGTGCCTGGGGGAAACCCACACAGACACAGGGAGAACATGCAAACTCCATACAGAAAGGATCCTGCCACCCTGGCCAGGAATCGAACCTAGGACCTTCTCACTGTGGGATGATAGCTTGTTGGAATAAACCAAGAATGGAAAATACTTCATCAGTTATTACTATAAAAATCATACTTATCACAAACTTAACACACATTTGCACTCAGGAATAGAATATTCCTAATTTTGTCATAACAGCAAAAAAACCAAAAACATTACAGCTGTTGCAGTCTTTACAAATGAGACTATTGTCATTGTACTTTGCTGGGCAAAAAGTAGACAAACACCCTGGACAGGTGTGGCCAGTTCTTCTAATTGGAAACCGCACACCCCTTTGTTTAACATTTCTATGATAAAGTTTGTCCATCCTAGCATTCCAAAATCAATCTAGCTGAATTGCCACCTTCAGATTACGAAGCATTTTACACTCCTGTTTAGCCAACAGTGTTCATGCTCCACTCTTCTGTTTGTAGCAAACAAATGCTGTGCAGTCATGAAATTATGTTCTACAAAGAGAGTATAATGCTTTCTGTGTTCAAAGTCATGCCATTCAATAAAAAAACAACAATAAAAACAACAACAAGTAGGTACTGTATGTGGGTGGTGGGCTGCTCCTACGGCTGTCTCTGGAATTAAAACACTGAATTATTTATGAACAGGCAAATGTGAATCTGACTCAGGTACCCGAGTAAGCACGACGACAGTTCATCTCTCTCCTTTACTCTCTTCCTCTCGTGTTCTCTCTGCTTTCAGTGCAGCACTGTGTAACAGCCTGTAAATGAATTGCTGTGTATGCTAGAAAGCAATAGCATCATGTAACAGATTACATGTGCATAGTTGCTGCATTTGACTTTTTTCCCATCCAGTTTGTTTTGTTTCCCCAAAAGCATTTTAGTAGAATTCATTGTAGTTATTTGCTGAGTTGTTTTATTCGTAAGAAATAAATGTAACGTGTCACAACTTTCGCACCGACTATTAAAGTGCAGTATGTAGAAATAGACAGGGTCATAAGGTAGTATGAAGTTAATTAAATATAAGACAATGGAGAGCTTTTTTCAAATGGACCCACCCTCTCACAACCTGCTGTGTGCTCTTGAAGGCAAATCTTAGAGGACTCGTTCACACACTGGGATGCTTGCCACAATCAATTTAAGATTCCGTTTTATATTGTAGATACCTATTAATAATGTATGTCCGGTGTAATAACATGTATTTGCATGATTAAAAACTGTCGGTGAACATGTGCAGCTGGTAGCCTAGTGGTTAGGTTGTTCGCCCTGCAATCAGGAAGTCATGGGTTTGATTCCCAAGACTGCTAAGCACCTCTGAGCAAGGTACCATGAACACACAGCGCTCCCTGGGTGCTGTGTTCCTGGCTGCCCGCTGCTTCTCTTGGTGAATGGGTTAAATGCAGAGGAAAAATTTTGTGCTGTTCACACTGTGTACTTATTAAAACAATGTGACATCCCTTTCTGGAGGTGGAACTAGATGTGATATTTACAGCCAGACGCTGCTGGGGGGAGACACAGTCGCTTCGACACTGAACCCACTGGCTTCTGTGATGTGTGTTTCTAGTTTAAAAAAAGATGTTGAGAAAGAAGAAAGAAGGTTAGGTTTCACAGTTCCTAGAAGGTGAAAAATGAAGTAGAAAGCTGCCTGTGAGAAAAAATAAAATGGTAACTCTCAATTTTGATTCAGTCAGAGGCTTCACACACATTACACATCTGTCTGCTCACATATTTCCAGCTCAGCTTCCTGTTAGTGTTGCACCCACTCTGTGCCAGTGTCACAGTGAGGCACCGCCCCCCCACTATCAAATGTTCCACTCATCCTTTATGAAGCTGTAATGTTTTTTTTTCTAATACCTTTCAGAGAGCTTTAAACTATTTATTCATTCATCAATCCATCCATTTATCTATCCATCCATCAATCCATCCATCCATCTATCCATCCATCCATTTAAGGGGGGATCCACAATATTCCCGATCACATAGCAGACGAGACATCCTGCTGCAGTGGATGCCAATATAGAAATTGCTCCATTTTGACACAGCATGCCACCTTCAAATGCTTCCCTTAAGTCTGCACCTGTCTTTCCCTCCTCCATCCATACAGAGCTATTTTCAGGCAGAAAATGCAGAGGGTTTGTCTTGACGGTGTCTAGTTTATGCTGTGCTGCTCCTATCAGCATGTTTTAATGGGAAACCGTAGTTAGCATTTAAAGGACAGGTGCTATATTTCAATCTTTATTGTCCTGGGTGCCTCTTATAATTACACTGGTGATTTGAAAACCACTCAAGGTTCACAGTATACACACACACACACACACACACACACACACACACAATGCATATTAAAACTAAAAGTATACTTCTGGAGTGAGGTCCACTTTCAATGTCTGTGTGGTTTTTATGTACCACTAAAGGCTGTAATACATATCTGCATGATCATTTTGCCATAAATAGACCTTTGCTGTGTCTGTGCCTTAAAGATTAATATGGTAAATGACATCTGTTCTGATTGCTCACCTTACATTTTGTTAAGCTGGGGTTAGGCTGCTGTTGGCTGAATAGCTGAATACAGTAAACCCCCACTTATACGCGGTTCAGCAGTCGTGGCTTCAGTCTCTTGCAGATTTTTCTAAGAACCGAACTAATAATTTTTCGCGGAACCCCCCCGTACATTCGCGGAAACCACACATATCTATATAGGGGTCTATACAGGGGTAACATAGTTTTTTTTTTACATTCTAGCACTGCGGGAGACAGCAGTTCAGTGTAAACTGTACAGTATGAATACGGGTTTACATTTACATTTTCTTTAAGGGTAATTTAATTGTTTAAAATGTAAGTAAAGTGTTTTGGGAGCATTTTTGGGGGCATATTTAGGGTTTACACTATGAAAATAGGCATTTTTAGGCATTTTTCTTTAACCACATCACTACACGCGGGTGCTCTTGGAATGTAATGTGATAAGCGTGTATGTCTAAATATGTTGTAATAAAAAATCATATTCCACTTATAGCGGATGTGGTCTATCAGCCAAGGCATGTTTGGAGTCCAAATGTTGATTCTTTAGCTCAGCATGAGAGCTACAAGGCTCATATAAAAGTCAGTTGTCACCCAAATCATATTTGCTGATAAATGCCAGAACTTCTCTCAAGCCACTCAAACCCCAACCAGCTCTTTAGTGACATGACGGTTCAGGTTCCTGAAGCTGTTTCTATATCAGCTACCCAGCTTCCAGGGTGGTAAAAATGGCCACGGCCTAAGTGGTTTGAGAGAGGTTTTAAGGATGTATTTATGGACAAGATTTGGCTGATTGTTGTCTTCCCGTGTTTGTTAGCAACTTCAGACTCGTAGCTACAGGTCTGAAACTGACCTGTTTCCATTTAAAATGTGGAACATTGTTCCACAATTTGTTTTCACTGAAACATTTAGTTAATACATTGTTGCTGCTAACTATATATATTTGATCACAGTTAAAACAAACCACAGTTGGTTTGTCATCAACATTCATTTTTAAGGATAATTTTGAGAATGAATATTTGGGAAATTGTTTCAAAACACAGATGAGTATTCAATGCCTATTAAATGCTTTTTGAGGAAGCCCTACTGAAGTGTATACTTTTTTTGGAAGCGGTTAAGGCTAGCATGAAAGTATCTGCTCAAAATTTTATCAGTCTGACAAATTACATTCTTGCACCTGTAATAAGGGCTTGATAGGAGAATTACTGGCAAGTCATTGCTGGGATTTCTCGAGGAAGAGGAAAGAAAAAAGTCATCTGTCATTTGGTAGCCCTAGGGAATACCTGTAAGGGGGGGATGTATTACAGATTCAACTACAACTGGGCAATTTGTGCAAATAGCATGCGTAACTCAGGTGTGGATGTGTATGTGGACCCCTGAGAGAGGTTCTTCACCTCCACCACATCAGTTAATGCTACAGAAGTGGGTCAGTTGAATGAATTATAAATGTCATTGGATAAGGACATTGGTGATAGTTGGGAAGTCGGGATGCATTAGCAAAAATGAAAGGAAGTACACTGGCCTAAAAGATGATACTTTTAGGTTTCTGCTGATATGTAAATCAGACTATGGTTAGTAGAAGTCAGTGATAATGTAAGGTTAATAGCTGACCTGACCTTCTCATGCTTTTCCAGGAAATGTGTCCTGTGGTACCAACTGTTGTGAGCTCTACAAAAAATTCAGTTCAGCCTAATTAGCAGCTCACCTTGAGACAAAAACAAGATCAAGACATTTAAGGTGTTTAATGCCTCTTAAAGCTACCTCACAGAAAAATAATTTATAACATGATTACGAATACATTGCCTAATCTGTGAGACTTTGTTTGATGACAGCTCTTAAATAAAATTCTGACGTAAAATGTGGTATTTTAACATCAGTTTATTGCGGAGAAACACTAGAGTCTTTGGAAAACATTTTTTTTTACCATTATTGATATAACATAGAAAATGCAGAAGCAGTATATGTTCACTGCTTTTTCTGCATTATAATTACAATTGTACAATCGTATAATTGCAATCGATCACTGCTTCGTACCAGCACCACTGTAAAACATCTGTAAGCATCTCTACAATGAACCTCTCCATGAACATCTGAATGACTTTGTGCACATCTTAGCAATTAAATTACATAAAAATTTTGAGAAAAGCAGTAGAATTTCCAGTGCCATGACTGAATGATCCTTATATTCCTGTTGAGTTAAGGGATCTCAATTTTAGGAAGGAGTTTTTCATGTACTGAACTAATGTTAGCACAGAGGAAAATATGTTATGGTTGCCTAGTTTCGACTGGGTAGTCTACAGCAGTATGTTTCATCATAGCTTTGTAACATTTAGCTTCAGCTAGCTAGTCCAGTGAATGTGAATCATTTACACATTCTTCCAAATGTGAATAGTTTCCATTCAAAAGTGGAGTTTAATGGAACAATACAATTATAATTTTTTGCAAATATTCTACATTTTTTGGCCAATCACACAACATAAGGACACTTTTGCGAGCATGAATAGGTCAATTACCAACTGACAAAATTATTCAGTAACAGTGACACCTTACGCTGTGTTACAACCTGATAGACTTTAAATAACTTTTATTGGCCAATTTTGTTCACAACAGCCATCTAATTTCAGTCATAGTTCCGCAATAACACACACTGATTTAGCTTTGTGAAACTGTCAGGGCTCCCAGTTTAAGGCTTGTCAGTGTCATCTTGAGGAATTTAAAGAAGGCACTAATAATTTGTTTCATTTGACATTCTCTGCGGGTGTCTGTAGCTTTCTCCTGACTTTGACAGACACTCGGCTGTATTTCTCAGCATGCCACAGCACTCGCTTTGAAAAAAAAAAAGCTAGTTTGGGAAAAGAATGTGTTCATATGAATTCTCTAACAAAATGCTTGAAATGGTTTCACAGTTGAAGATGATTCATTTATTGTATTTTCACTTGAATGAGTTTGAGGACACACTGAATCATTCTATGAAGTCGTTTAATAAAAAGGCCATTTATAAACACCCTTTAAGACATTGTAAATGAATCTGGCATTAACCAAGTTTTGAGGCATATAGTATTTTGAGGGCTGTCCTTCAACCCTGAGCTGATTTTAAAATTATAACAATGATGATGGTCTAGTAAGTGTTTTTGATATGTAATACTTCCTTAAGCTATTCAGTTACAACCACAGCCTCCTTCAAAATGAAGACATTCTGTGAATATGTGTAAGACCATGTCTCTCAAATGGCAATTTATAAACCTGACACTGATGACAGCGTCAGCATTCTTAACCACGCTGCTGTGAGGAACCCGTCTCTGACATGGCTGACTTGCAGCTCAAGAACAATAAAGCAGATTTAGTGTGATATGAAATATTAATCATGGTGTCTGTGCATATTTTAATTGTAAATGAAGTGCACTAGCACATGCGGCCCTACACACAAGCACATGGTGCAAACACACACACACACACACACACACACACGGTCTCTGTTGTGATGTGACGTTGTGGGTGGGCTTGGATTGATGAAAAATGCAGCATGTCTTAACCATCGTTAACATCCTCCCTGCGGTGCACTTTCTGAACTAAATTAATGTAAGTAGATGATATGAGCAAGCAGACAGATGCTGACTGGCCAGGGAAACTGGGTCTCAGCATCACAGGAGTTCCACCTGCATTTTTAACCTTGGTCACTCTGTGATGCTTTTGAGCTTCTCGTTTCATCTCTGTGTATGTTTTGTTATTTTTATTTTGTTGCATTTTATTTGACGTTTTACTTATTTAGTGCTTATCTATGGCTTACGACCGTTTTAAGTGGTTCACTTAAAAACAAAAAGCAACAACAACTAACTCAAAAAGTAAGAAAGGGAGAGATTACTAGCATGGAACAATGCTACATGATCCAGGCTAACACAGAATAATGGTGTGTGACAGAGTTAAATGTCGTAAAAAAAAAAAAAAAAATCTCACTCTCTCAGAAGACTGACTCTTGGCAGAGACACTACCCTCCATTAGAAATAAACGTCATTTAATCTGTTGAGTTATCTGTTATGCCACTGTGATAAGGCAGCTCACAGATTGAATTGGGTTGAATAAAACAGACACAATATGTAGTTCATTAAAGCAGGCTCCATTTGACTCATTAGAACAGCCAATGAGCAATGCTTAATTATATCCATCTATTATTGATATCATTTCTCGATATTATTTAGTCAGGGGCAGAGTGATGTGGAGATTTTCCAGCCATGTGGACTGACTATTCCACATATCTCATTTGTATCATTTTTCATAGAAGCATAAGTATTTAAAATATTTAAGATCAAGTCTAGATTGCAGAAGATAATAGTGTGACATTTTTTATGTTGGCTCCTTAGTGATAAAGGGCCAGAAACATACTTCAGCCAACTCTTAGATTTGTAGGAGGTGTAACCGAAAAGTCCAACGTCCTTTAGAGTAACTAAAGTGGAGATGAGACCACTGAAAATAGAACACTTTGTACAATTATTTGTCCACCTCTCTTTTAATCAATATTACATTTATAAGTGGCTGACTGGCTGGGCATATCTGTATATTTTTTATTGTAACTTTGTGATATATTGATAGCAAATTATTTAAATGCTCAGATTAAGCACAAACTTTTCAGTATGTTTTATTACTGACACACATTTTCAATGTTTGAAATGAGAATAATACGTATAAGCACTTTAAAAAATGTATATAATAAAAACCATCTCTAAACTTCACAAAAGTGTAGTTCTCTGTCACGGTGGTGCATGAAGGAGGTGCAGGCGCGTATTTCCATTTTCTCATAATTATAATTGTCATAATTAAAGTCTCCATTGTTCAGTTCCTGACGGCCTCTAGTGGCCGCTGACCAGGGACATCACATTCTCTGAACTCTAAACTATAAAAGCAAAAACACTAGCTTCTATGGTACTGTAAGGTAATGTATGATCATGTAAAACGATTTTATTTCAAATGCCACCTTGGAGCATTTGTATTGGTTTATTCAACATTAAAGTTTTCAAAAGGTAAGGGTAGCTACTGTGTTCAAGTTATGTAGAAAACTTTTGTTAAACAAAATACAAATAAAATGATATGATATGTAAATACATTTAAAAATTGTAGAATCAAATTTTGGATAAGCTGCTTAGTGAAAAAAATAAGTAACGAATAATGTGAACAAAACACTATTTAATTATTCATAAAAAGTCACTGGAGTGCTCTTATTGGCGATGTGAACTGTTATTTAGCTGTACAAAACCACATTATACTCCTGGAATTTCTCTCAAGTGACTCAGGTGACTTGTCTTATGCTCTCTTAAAATGCATTTGTATTTTAGCACATATCTCAAAACACTTATTATCAAAAGCCACTCTGGATTAAGCTTGTGGAGAGTCTATTTTGGGAGTCAACAATACCACAGCAGTCAGGGAGGGTCTATAAAACTCCTCCCTTAGGACAAACAATGTCACATATTGCATGTTGTTGGTAAGCGCAAGCAAAATATGATATTTATTGATGTCATAAGCAGTAAAAAATATTTATGTTGTTTTGTTTACATGCTAGCCATGTCACATTTGGTCTTAAAGTGCCAATCGAGATTTAAGCCATTTAATCAATAAAAGTTCAGACAGGACAGAGAAGCTTCACACTGACCTCCTATTAGAGTAGGACATATGTGACTGGCACCTTATGGGTTCACTTAATGCTACTCTCAGCCAGCCGCCAACCTAATAAATTAAGTGTGACATTTTACACAGAAGATTTTGAAGGCTCCTTTCAGTGACTCACTGTGGTCCAGCCAGCCACAAATGCTTAAAAAGTACACAAAGCAGTTTGCTGCATCCACTCACATATTAACTCCGTGGCTGAGCAGGTATTGATCGTTATTGGATGAAGTGCATGCACAGCACGCTCACTTAAAGGTTAACCCATCACCTCATGAAGCTCCTGAACTCTTTGAACTCCCATGGCCCCTGACTCCAGCCATGGAGTGTTGCAGGCAAATATCATTATCTGAACAATGCTGGGGGACACGGCACACTGCGATCTATAATAGGGTTTTTTACAGTTTGAAAAACAAAGAATGATGTAGAAAACTGTGGGTAAACTGTCCCTAAATGATGTTAGTAGTTCTTAGCAGTGGAAAAGGTGTATTTAGAGGTGTAATTCAGGAAGTAAAGTTCAATGTTCTGGTTAAGGCAACACAAAATTCACAAACTACCACATTGTTTGGCGTAGTGGCTAATGCTGTTGCCCCCCCTCCCCCCAAACAACAGAATGAGGTTAGAAGCACAGCCTGGGCTATTACATCAATAAGAGACTCCTAATGATACACTTGCCTACATCTGTAACATCATTACATTGTCCATTGTTCAGCATAAGGGTTTCTGCCAAAAAAGAACTGCAATTATATTGGTACATATACTTTCCAATATGTTGAAAACACAGCAGAGAGCAATTACATGGCTTAGCTGGCTATATCGCCCGTCTAGTAAACAGGAGATCCTGGGTTTAAATCCCAGTGGTACCTTTAAGCAGTTTCCTCTGGGATTACGAAAGCTTTCTAATTCTGATAATGTGATATGATTAAGGATTGGCCTGTATTATTTTTGGATCTCTTGACATCCAAATATCCAGACAACATGTCGTAGGATATTAAAACATCAAGTGGTTGGTTAAAGGTTAGTTCACGTGTTGCACTGGCAGTATCAATAAAGGTTCATATCATGTGGTTACATACAACAGTTACATTAGCCAAACACTGTTATTTTCAGGAGAGCCTGGGCTACTCAGATATGTCTTACATGTTACATAATTTCAGATGTAAATGTTGAAATCTTAACTAATTAAAAAAAATATTTTTTTATTAAAAATGTATTAGGTGCCTCCTAAATGTGGATTTTTTACCTGAACAGACTGCTAAAATATGATCTTTTTAGGCATCTTTTCGAAAAGTGCTAGATTTGAATGTATCAGCTGAAGAGGAAAAACTTGTCTTGCAGTGAGGATTTTCATGTAGCGAGACAGGCCTTAGATTGCTTTCCTCCTTCAAACTACATTAAAAATTATATTTATGATGTATATGGATATTTAGTGGTGGCTTTTTATAATTCATTTAGATCAAATGAAATGGAAAAATAGAGATAAAGATCTGAACTGAACTTGTTACAATAGATTTGTCTCAGCGAGTATAGACGATTTCAGAAATACATGTATGTGTTTCATATAGTACTGAGCCCAATCTGTCTAAATCAGTTAATAAAAGACAGAATGACAGGATATTTTGCATGTGTATGTATAAATAAAAAATACTATTCTCTTCAAACCCTGTGTTGATAAAGATACACGTGTTTTGATTAAAAGGTGTAGTTCATGATAAAAGTCTCACTATAGGTATCTGCTGACTCACCTTACCGACAGCTTACTTTCTCTGAAATAGTAACCTCAGAAAAATTACCTACTGGAACTGTTTCCTGTCTAATTATGTTTGTGCTCTGTTAGTCAGTGTGTGCCTGTAAAAGATTAAATGTCACAGTTTCCACAGGATAGAATAATCTGCAGCCTTTACTGACAGATGTGAGGTCATTCAGTCTGACAGCCCTCTAAACCTGCTGAACAGCTGGAAAGATATTGTGTATTCAGCTTAAACTGTTCATTAATATTATTGATACATCACTATCAAAAATTTGACAAATAATAAGAAAAAGTATCTCTAAATGGATTTCACAGGAAAAGGCAGGAGCATTATTTGCTTATAATGTATGTTAAAGTAAAACATTTTGGCGCACTTGCATTTGTTCATTTAACGTTAAAGTTTTACAAAATGCAAGTGAAGCTGCTGTGCTCAAATCATGTAGAAAACTACACTTTTGTTTAAAAAATGGAAATGAATGGTTTTCTTGGGACAGGAATGATATGCAAATTAATATGAAAATCCTAGAATGGAATTTCAGGAACATTTCAGGAAAAAAATGAAATGTATAGCTTGAATGAATAATGTGAACAACCAACCACTTGATTGACTAATTAAAAGTCATTGGGGTGTTCTTACTTGTGAGGCATATACAGTGATGGTACAGATACGCGAGTTTTTGACTACACGATATATTTCATAATAAAAGTCTTACTATAGTATCAGTTAACTCACCTTACCAACAGCTTACTTTTTCTGGAATAGCTTGGAAGAAAATGATATACGGAACTGTTTTCTGTCTAATTCCCTGTATGCTATTAGACACTGTATTCCTACAAAAGATTAAATGTCACGGCTTCCACATGATAGAATAATCTGCAGCCTTTACTGACAGATGTGGGGTCACTCAACCTGACAACCCTCTAAACCTGTTGAGCAGACTGAAAGATAAGGTCTATTCCAGTCTTTTCACATTTTCTAGCATTTTTATGCTGAGAATATGCCATTATGGGAGATGGGAGATCTGGTTTAAATGTAAGCATTTCAAGACTGCAACAGCAAAGTATTTTTTTTTTCCTGCGGTGCTGTTGAACAGTAAACAATTGAACTCAAAATCTGCCTCCTTTTATTTTGGGAGCCAATTAGCACTCACTACACCTCCAGAGAAAAACACATGCAGTATGTGAAGTTTGTGGAGAACTTGGAGCCGTGGCCCTCGCTCACGCGTCAAAAGCCTCTACAGAAATGTAATAGATGAAAAATAGGGGGCTGTCTTGATAGTTCTAGGTTAAAGATCTGATTGACCCCTCATGACAATAGCCATGTGTATATTTGTATAATAGAAATGAGTTTGATTTAGAGAGCTATAAGCAAACTACATTTCTTCTTCATAGGAGGGCAGGAATGTTAATATTTATAAAAATGTTTTTTTTTATGAAATGCATTTTTTTGGGGGGGGGGGTGGCAGTTGTTCACTTTTGTTCTGACACAGAGAATTCTGCAGTTTTATCACGCCAAAAGCCAACTTTGTGGAGATGTATGGGTGTTTTTACAGCACCAGAGTTCTTGGAAAAATTCTCTAATCTAATAATGTAATTCAAATTCAATCCAATTAAATTATTATTATAAAAAAATATAGTGACTTTTAATTCTGCCAGCAGAACTGCAGCTAGGGGGTTTCCAGTAAGTAGCAACATGGCTGAATCGAAGGATGTATGAATGTAATATTTAAGATGAATCGCTGGTGTGAGAGTGACAAGCGTAAGCAGTTTGGTGATGTGTGTACCCTAGTTGTCACTTAAGCCACTGTTCAGTGTTCACTGTTTAGTGTATTCCATGATTCATCAGTAGCACTAAAGCCGGTTTGTGAGGGTTTGCACATGATGTCAAGGCTGAGAATTTTTGTCCAGTGTTTAGATACTGAGCTCGGTAAACACCAAATTACCTTATTATTACAATATGCAATATAATTTTTCTTATTTGCTTTAATTTTTATTTAATTAACTATATTTGGTATTCAGAAGGAAATTTCCAGCCTTAGTCAGATTTTTTTGGGTAAATACCAAATAAATATGATGACTAATACATTTGAGAAAAGGATTTTATTAATCATATCATAGATACAGTATATAAAGAGCAACCCTAAATATTATAATAAACATAAATATTCAGTCATTTCAGTGTATAATATTTAGTTTACATGTTGGTGCTTCGTAATTTAGATTTAGCTTGTGCATTATATAATTCAAGTTTAGTGTCTCAAACAATTTAGGCCTATGTTTCATCAAAATAGCTTATTCATTTTTCCAAATCACTGCACTGGTTACAAAAAAATATTTTCCAGTGTATTGTTGTAAAATAACTCTGAGAAATACTTGTTTATCGTGATGAATTTGGAACCAGATGTTTGATGCTTTTAATGCCTCTTAAAGCTCCCTCACAGAAAGCTATTTTATGAGAATGATTATGAATACATGGTCTGATGCCTTAGCCTTTGTTCCACAATAGTTTTGAGAAAAGATTGAGGTCTAAAAGATGCGAGACAGCATAATATAAAATAGCATTTTTTTGCATTCACTACGATTTTACTATACCACAATCTCCATGGCGCTGTACTGTTTTAAAATGATCTGTCCGCAACAGAACTTTTCATGAACCTGCGCTCAGGTTCAAACAAAACTTTTTTTGACAAGTCTGCACATATAGTAGTCTTTCACCCTTTTACTCTTTAATGTACACAAAAAGTTATGAAACAAAAAATCTCTACTCCACTCCAAATGGTATACGGTATACCTGAACTTTTTCCCCATATTCATTCTCTTTTCTCTCTTTTATAGATCGGCAAGATAGCAGGGTGCCTTAAACCTCAAAGGAGAGTGTAGCATGCTGCATGTGTGTGTGTTAGGGGGAGGGCAGGGAGGTTCAAAGATGGCTTCAATGCAGCTGGAGATGTTTTCACTTACCACCTCCTGCAGGGGAGAAGGCCAAGGGCAGATTTACTAGAGGCTTTATACGCCCTCTTACTGCAGCGTGCCTCCAACTCCAGCTCCGGCTGCTGAGGCTTTGCTGCTTTGGTTCTGCAACTGTGTAGATGCATACTGCATAAGATACTCTGTTTTAATTAGGGGGCCGTGATCCAGTGCCCCCCAAACTGATCTTTGATGAACTCTAAACTATAGCCGTCTTTTCGGAAGAATAGCCAAATGGTTCCCATGGCTGTAATGTGCCATCCCCCAAAGGCGTGGATCAGTTATGGTTTTTGTATTCAGTGTTCTACCAGAGAAGAACAGCCCCTAATGTCTGTCACTTCTAAATGGTTTGCTTTTGTTACAAACAAATGCACTCGTTCTGTCAAGACAGAAGTCTATAAGTTATTTCAACACTGCTGTCATATTTTAAAAAGCAATTCAGCTCCATTTACAGGACTTTATAACAGTGAATAGAGGTCATTCACGATGTCGGTAGGTGAGTTTCCACTGCAGTTTGGGGCAAAAATATAGAAGGTTAAAATTCGACGAAACTATTGTGAATGGTCTGTTTTCACTGTTTTCAATGTTATGTATTGAAAGGTTTCCTGCTGTCGTGATAGTCTAATTAAATATGGTGACTTCTTCTGCAAGACCTTATTAATTTTGGCATGCTTTTTTAGTTTATGTCCACAGTAGCTTGTCCCATCGATAAAAAAAAAAAAAATGAGAGTAGACCAAAACTGGAACGTGGCAAAATTTGGAGGTCGAATAAATAATTCGAAACTTGCGAATGACTCATTGAACGTCTGATGAGTTATGTATTTCAGTAGGACCCCTTGTGCCCAAGAGAGTTAGTTCCAACTTAAATTGATTGATTATCTGAACATTTGGCTACCAGTTACTTTAAAATGTTGCAGTAAAATTACATAATTTTTAGTATGTCTAATGGTGTGGTATGTGTTTTGGTATAATAATTGGTAAAAAAAAAAAAAGGCTTATGGTGTATACATGATGATTAAAAAAAAAAATACAAACAGCATAGCCTGGTGCTGATGCATGTTTAGTGTTGGTTTGTTTTTGTTTTTTGAATAAAAACAAAAAGGTTTACATTTTATATGATGTGGAACAATAGCCCCTTCTTGAAAAAGTGATGTTCCAGTCTGTTTTATAAATGAGGCACAGTCTATCACAACAGAAGTTTTTTGTATATTTTAGTCTTAAAGGCACAGTGACATGTTAATTTTAAGGCAACGAGAAAGGTTGTGACATGGTTAATCAGGATTGTTTATGGTACCATACTTCTCGCAGCCAACATCAAAAGAATGCCTGGATTGGCCCAGACATGCACTTAATGTTTTAATGCTTAGTGCATTGATAGAATGGGATAAACTGCTTGGGATGCACTCACATACTGTACATTAGTGATAACTGCTGACCTGCAATGACCTGCAGCATATTGAGAGCCTTCAGAAAAACATACTGAGAACCTTTAATCAAAGCATCTGGAGAAACATTGAAAGTAGGGAATTAAAAATTTAAATAAATGTGAAACAGTAAATGCCATGTAATTTCAGTAGACTGCAAATGTTTAGCAGTTCCTGCAGTCTATGGAATGGTCCGTTCATTCCCCTTAATTGTTTCCTTGAAGCTATAGACTTCTAACATTTCACCCAGACACAGACACTGAGCTGATGTCCCACAGAACATTGTAAACATAAAATGCATCTTCGCGGGTTGCCCTGCTTGTACAGCATGCTAATTCGATGTACTCCACTGTTATTCATGTTGTTGCTGTTGCAATATTAAAAACTGGCCTGATAGCTGCAGCAGTTCCTGATTGAAGCTACACCTATTCAGAGAATGTCTTATCACAACCTAACACAAATCAGACATGGTCCAGACAACAAATACAGAATTATTTATTCCATCCAGCCCTTATGGTTGTTTTTCTTGCTCAGAATAAGATTCATGAACTACTTGGAGTCAGCTTGTTTCATCTGCACATGCCAGTATGAAGTCTAGATTTACACACAGGTTCAAATGTATATATAAAGTACTCACATCAGGAACAATGTCCAAGTTACTACTGTTTAACATTTAAGGAAGAGTTACGATGAGCAAGAGCTTTATTTATCAGTCATCTCAGAGTAAGAGCGGTGATGTAAAATCATTGCCCATATTCACAAAACTTCTCAGAGTTGCAAGGTTTTGATCAGATAATGCGCCCTTTTGCTGTAACTTTACCAATGGGAACAGGTCCTAACAATTAATTATACTTTATATACATGGAGTTTGTAACTACAAATATACATGGATTTCTGAGATCCTGCTGGTGTGTGTTTCTTCTCTTTCAAGGGCCCTTTACAAGTGCCAAGAGCCCCTAAAGAAAGTTCAAACTTTCTTCAGGCTACCAATTAATTTTTCAAACTATGAAGTAATCACTGAGCTGGTTCTACAGAATATAAATTTGATCCATTTTGTAAAATCAGGTATTGAATTATAATAATTGTGACAATCCTAGTGGAAAGTAAAAAATCAGGGATTTTGTCCAATGGATTTTTAAAATATGGCTTCAGGAAAACATTTATTTACACTAATCTCATGGCTATAATAAATAAATATATTTATGTCACAATTTTCCCCAACACCCAAAGTGCTGTATAGTAACTAGAATTGTTTGATAATTAAAATGAAGCTGTCATTATGTAACATCATGGGCACACAGTGGAGAGTGTTATGGCATACCCCTTCATTTGCTGAACTGATTATGAAACAAGTACCAGACCGTCCCTGGGACTCAAACTGAGCATCTTCTGACCAGTTGGCTGCTCTACAGCTTCTGTAGAGTTTAGCGATGGACAGAAGGCCAGTCTTCTAGAAAACTTCCTCTGTGTACTCAGAGCAAACAGAAAGTTTTTGAGGGTTTGTAAGACTTATTAAAGCTACTTATTAAAGAACCTGAACATATTCCTAGTCATTTTATTCATAGTCTTACAAGGCTGACTTGTTCCTACCATACTGATATATTTTTAAAGGAATAGTTCAGCCAAAAAAAATCTAATTTATGCAATTTTCCTCTCCTTGATATTTTTACACTCTCAACTGTGCTTCTTTAGTTTAATGCTTGAGTGATGCTAATGTTACTAACAAACATTGCCACTAACAAACACTGTTAATAACAAACACTGTTAATAGTTCCTCATTTTTTTTCATAAATACATCACCAAAGCATCCCTCCATATGACATACTTTGAGCTATAAAAATAAACAAAACTTCATGGATAACTATTTTAGACAGTTTCACAAAAACTGACTCTAGATCAGCACTCCTGTGGCAGTTTTCTGAACTGCCCATCATGTATGTCTACATGGTGGCGACAAGTTTTGTCTTCATTTATAGCTCACAGTAAGTCAAACTGTGTCCTAAACCATGCTGACAGATCTGTGCCTCCTTAATGAAGAGCTGAATGTGCCTTGGGCAGGTTGAGAGAAGTTCTGAAGATGTGGGGTGGCTTCTAGTGTTTTTTTAGGAATGTCTCATAGCTCCAGTTCCAAACTGAAAAAGCATAATTTAGTCAGCAAATGAGTCTTGACTGATTGAACCACCTAGGGAGGAAGAAAGTAGTTACAGTCTATTGTACTCCCACTTACTGATGGCTGTGGCTGTAGAACGAGCTCAGAGTAACATGGAAATAGGGCCAGTCCTTAAGCCTAGGTACACTAAATTTCATATATGGTATAATAATGACAATGATAATTATACTAAATGTAGTAATTATCACTCGGATATTGTTAATGCATTGCTTCATCAATATTTTTTTATCAGTGACTGTTTAAACTTCAAATCCCAATCAAATAAAAGCATCATACTGTTGGCTGTCTCAACCACTGATTCATGTGAAAAAAATGCACACTGTATGGGATCATAATATATGCACACAGGGTTAGTTAGGTGGGCAGCATTTCCATGAAGCAGGACAGATTAAGTTATTCTTTTATTTGTTGGAAAAAGCTTTGCTTTTTCCTGCCTCCCTTAAAAAGCCTACTTTCCACATGAAATGTTCATCTTGGCATTGTAAATAACAACTGAAGTGGCTTTTCTACGCAGCGCAAGGAAGGGAGCTGTGAGGGGAATATAAAGCTCAGTGTGGTTGATGCAAGCCATTTGTCTGGGAAAAACGATGATACTTGAGCAGGATCCTGCATTACGCTTTACTCGGAGCAAGTCAATTAGTGTGATAAGTGGTGTTTATAGCAGGGATGGCGATTGGCGATTCAGCATATGTGGACAGTGTATCTGCCTTAACGCTAGCAGCGGAAATAAAAGGTCTGGTGTGTTTTGTTTCACAGTGTTTGCAGTAATTGCTAACTGCCATGGTTCCGACAGTGTTGGGCCCTGTTCATCTCAGTAAGGAGGAATTTTTTTTTTTGGGGGGGGGGGTGAACTTAGTGATGATGGTTGCTCTCATGAACTGATTGAGAACAACAAAAAAGCAAATGAAAGAGTCAGGGCTTATGTGTTCATGTATAATGGATCTTTGGGGGCATTTGTACATTTATAAACATTGATGTAAAGGCCTAATACTATTTGCGGAGTAATGCTGGGTGGACGCCAGCAGAAAATTACATTGAATACATGGCTTTTTGTTTTCAAAACAAAGCTGTGTATGAAAGCGGAATGCATGCAGCTGGCTCTGCTGGTACTTGAGAATAGCGCATTCTCCTCTTTAATAATCAGTTTGAGCTTTAATCATATTTATCCTTCCTTCTTGCTGCTTACCCAGCTCTTTTATTTAGGCTTTGATATTGAGTGTGAGAAGCAAGGGATATACGGAGAGAGGGAGACGAGAGGGTACTCCTGCTTCACTCAACCTCCTCCAGTGCCTTACATCTAAAGAAGCATTAGTGCACCGTTTTTTTTTTGTTTGTTTTTTTTTTACATGAGAAAATAAATAATAAAAAATACATTTTAAAAACCATGCAGTATGTGTTGCTCATGTGCAGTTTTAGAGATCTCTTCTCCTCTCAAGCAAAGGTTCAACATCACTGGGAATGGTGTTTTAGGTTTTTGTGTTAAAAACTGACATCTTTTTGGATACATTTGCCTGGATAGGGATTCCCAATTTGAGCAAATTATCACTCTAGTGATAGAAAATACAGAACGGAAATTATATTTTGTAGGCAAGATTGCACAACTGACTGTGCTTTTTCTAGGTGGAGGTGGTATGTCATCCCCCTCTTACTTAGTGTAATGCTAGCTAGTGTGGGCATCTGCTAGTATATGTGAGTAAATGTGTGCAGAAGACATTGGCTATAAACTGTTAATATCAGGGATCAGGGTTTGTGTTCTCTCTCTCTCTCTCTCTCTCTCTC
>JBBIGA010000022.1:3263374-3275696 GCA_037576975.1 Alestes dentex | reverse complement strand
TATATATTAAAGAATTAGCCTGCTTTGTTGGAATTTCTGTTTGCCAGTTCATATATCTGGCAAAATTCTTCATACGTACCATATAAAGACACAACGTAGGTATGTCCATGTCCTTTGAAGTACTGAGACACCTCTAAAACAGCATCTTGATTACATCACTTCCACCGCCCATCAAATATCACTGAGTAAAATGTGCAGATACCATGTTAAATACGTCATGTTACAGATGAAAAATAAAAATTCTGATTCACCCTGACTTAAAAAAACACCTGTAGTGAATTCCACCAGCTCAGACAGGAACACTCACTGCTACACTAGTCTCGGTCCCAGCAAAAGTGCAGTATGAACCTCAGAACATCAGCATGCTACGATTGTTTTCTTGTATTGTCTGGTGTGTACACACCTTTAGAGTTACGGTCATACTTGAGGAAAACCTGCTAATGTCTCTGTATCCATATCTTAATGCTGATGCAGTTGATATTGTTTTTTCCTGGATCAAACCATGACCTGTTGGAAGTCTACACAGTGACTAAATCATTATTTCTTTCATGGGCTGCTAAGGAAAAGTGTTTGCTATTAATCCAACTGTTTGTCTGTGAGAATAATAAATCATTTCTTTCTGTTGTGTTTTATTTTGTTTGTTTCAGTTTTTAAGGAATGATATCCTCCTTCTCTAGTGATAATTTGCTCATTCTTCACAGCCTGTATTGATTTATTCACACCAGGATTAACCAATATGCATATTACCCTCCCCCCATTTCAAGTGAGTTGTGTACAGCGTGTCATTGATCCCTTTCCAGCAATTTTTCCTGCACTGCAGGGAGTAAAAAACATATTACAGGGATCCAATGGAGATACAAGCTACTCAAAATTTGACAGCACTTACTAAATGCAAATGCGCAAGGCAGACATTCGAGGTACTCCTCCTCATTTGCATGGATAAACTGGCATTCCTTTTGATGGTGTCACTTGAAAATCTTATGGAGACAACAAAAGATGAATAGAAATCAGACAATGGGGGGCAGAAAAAGTTTACATTCTAACATACTCAAAGCTCTGAACATCAAATATATGTTGATGAATATTAATGTGAACCATTTATTAAAACTGTCAGCATTGTAGTCATTTAAGAGACTCAGAATTTCCCTCGGAGGTAGGCTTTCCGTTGTAAAAGGGATATGTTAAAGAGGTCATTTGCTGCTTGTATTTTTCTCAAACTCTTTTTTATTCACAATTTTTAAGTTTTTAAGCTCCAGGTTGTGCAAGTGAGACAAAGTACATTAACCTGAGAAGGCTCTCACAAGCTCTCTTGCAGTTCATTCATTGGTTGCCCTTGTTGTTCATTAAAATTATCACAGCAATACATTTTACTGCCCATCTTTGTAGAGTTGCAGTCAGTCCTGTTTGTTTAACAATAGGTTAATTACTCCACTGTAACAGCTGCAATTACAGTTAACTGCAGTGTAAAGCGAGCCATTACTCAAAAATGTAAAAACTACATTTACATATTAATTTCAGCTTTTACTAATGTAATTACAAAAACGTATCCTAAATGCAATTTCACATAATTACGTGAGTAAAACCTGCAGTTGATGAACATGTGTATATGTATCGCAAATATGCGTATATTGGTATATTTGTATTGGTTGTCTGGTTTAAGACACATTGTCACAACAGGTGAGCATTTCAGCAAGGCTTGAATAATCTTTACAGCCTAAAAAATGTCCAGTTCATTTGGCTTCTACCTGGCAAAGGAAGAGGTGGTTGAATTGAAGGCATGTTGAATAGAGGAAAGACCCCTAGACTTGACATCAAGGTAAAAAAGAACATGTTCAGTCTATTTACATTGCCTCTGTCTCTCTGTCTCCCTGTCTCTCTCTCTCTCTCTCTCTCTCTCTTTTTATCTCTATCACTCTTCACTAACTGCACCATTTTCACCCCTCCCAAGCGGCCATGACTGTAATGGAGTTAATGGTGTTAACGCGGATGGACAGCTAACACGGCGACTCGCTGTGCCTTATTCAAACTTTATGGAGGTGGAGAGAGTTGCCCCCTCCCGGCTCAATGAATTATGCGTTTGCTCGATGGTGCACTTCTCTTAACCCTGATTTCTGCTGAATTATTGATTATCAACAGGGTCAGGATTTGCTTTTAGTGCTCCCTGGTGACATACTCCCCCCGCCGGCTAAAGCGCCACATCGGCACTCATAATATCATGGCTTGAGGAAAACAGGCTTCATGTGTTGCTCGCGCCGTCTTCCCACCCAAAGTAATGCATTTGTGTCATGTGCATGAGCAGCTGCGTCTGGCGGAAAGAACGCAAACTCATGCCATTAGATCTTTGTCTGGATTCTTTCTCAGGAGACCTTTACAGCGATGACGCTGATGTCAAGATTTTTTTTTAATGCCCTCCCCTTTGTAATCGCACGTGGTCTCCTGCTTTTCCACACACTGTGCTTAGCACGGTGGCCCCACCGTGAAGTTCAGTGAATCAACTTCAGTTCTAATCGAATTAGCCTGTGCTTTGATGCACTGTGGACCAAGATAGCAGCCCCTCAGCAGCAAACACACGCGCGCCAACACAATTCATAAGAAACAGCTCTGGGATGAAAGGCAGAAGCTTGATTAAGACAGCTGTGTTTAATTGGCAGTGGGGAGCATTCTTTGAGTAATGGCCAGGCAAAATTACTATGCTTTTTTCATGGGCCCTTTTTTGTGCTCAATGAAATAATTATGTGGGCCAAGGAGAGCTAAATCATCAGGCTGTTCCACATTAGTCACATTAGTGATGGACAATGAGTGAGTGAGAGAGAGAGAGAGAGAAGAGAGAGAGAGAGAGAGAGAGAGAGAGAGAGAGAGAGAGAGAGAGAGAGAGTGTGTTCAGCTTTCATGAGGTTCTTACTGTTCTTACTTTTCAGTGCAGTTGGACAGTGTCTGCAGGAGCCAAAAGACTGGCCACAGCAGCTAAAAGCAAATCTGTGTGCCTCTGTGTTCCTTTGTTAAAAATTCATTTTGAGTCATCAAAACAACAGGGAATGACCGGTCAGTATGGGCCCATTATAATTCACAAGAAACGAGCAAAATTGTTATTATTAAATTGTTATTTTCTTCCAGCTTAGAAGAAATTATTATTCACAAGAAATTAGTAAAATTGTTATTATTAAATGATTATTTTCTTCCAGCTTAGAAGAAAAAAGAAAATCTCATTTTATATAATCTCAAAGTTTTACCAATACGTGCAGTAGCTGCTACATATGGATAACAGGAGTACAGCTTATGTAAATACATATGTCTTAATATTTTTTATCTATTCACACAAATGTATGCTTTGTCAGTACATGAGTAAAAACTCAAGTTGAAAAACAACCATTGTCTAAGTGTTACAGTGAATACAGAACCAGATGCCACAAACACCAACCTGTTTAGAAATCTCTGGCTTTCCAGACTACAGCATATTAGCCCCACCCATTCATGCTGATTTCATAAGGAAATTTTCAAGCCAGACTGCTTTTTGAATTAATAGAGAGTTACCAGTCAGCAGAGCTCATTTACATATCGGCCCAGTAACTAAAACAGCCTTAAAAGAGGCTGGAAAATAGGCATTTAAAAATGAAGGAGAACTGTTTTTGGTAAATACAATCACGCAAATGTCTTAGGTTTACCTTATATTTTTACAAGAAAAATGTAGGATATATGCTTTTTAATTATATTTTCCTTAATTGTATATATATTATTGAATGGCTTACATAGATTTCTGGAGGAATTGTATTTATTTAAGTATCCTTTTCAAGAGGGTTTTTATATTTTTGAAATGATAAAAGAATGCTAATTTCCACCATCACTTCTGTATTTTGTTGGCATCAAGATAGCAGTGGCGACATTTGGTTCTTAGCAGTCTAACAGCAGTGTCTTAAAGCAACATTTACTTTACTTTGTGTGTTTTATTGACAGTTTTACACTGACTCCTTCTGTAGAAATGCTATGCTATCCTACTCCTAGCTATTAAAGCACACTTGCCACTTTTACTACAAGGATCAATATTTATATTCCCTGTGTTTACCAATTACACACATCTCCATATCAATGCCATGAGGTTAATTGTAGGATGTTGCTAGGGGAAGAATATATGAATGTTAAAGTCATTTCTGTTTCTTCCGAAAATATCTTACACTTTTTACACTAGCAACTAGTACCTGAATTGTAATCTAAGTTTCTGAGTTACCCTGTTACCTTACTATCTACCTGAATTTTTACTCTTGGTGCTCATATATTTCTGACTGAAATCAAATTCTTATGTGTCAAGGAATGTACTAGTAATATACAAATGAGCATTTGTACAACAAACAATTGCCTCACATCCTACACTGGCAGTCAATGTGTTTAAAAGAAGATGACTGTTAAGAGTAATTAGCTCCGTATGTCATCAGTGTAATGAACCACATGCCTGAGAACACAATGTATTGTAGCGAGAATGGGAAAGCTAACTGGCTTGACCAAAATACGCTTCTGAATTAAACTCAGAGAAGAAACTCATGTCAGGAGATGAACGGTGGAGCAGTGATTCGGCATTAAGTAGCAGCAGACCAGAGGGTGGTCTCTTCCCCATAGGCAGAACAGCAGGAGGAGGAGATATTAGAGTATTAGGAGGTTCTGGCAGTAGAATGTAGTTAAAACTGGGTTAATGTGCTCCAGACCTACTCCTGAAATGGTTTGAGCAATCAGATTTACAGTAGGGACATTAACATGGTCAGTGTCAAAGTATTGCTCAAATTTTAATGGTGGCCTAGGAATAGCTTAGAATCTTGAATATGTTTGTTTATTTTAGTGAGCATAACTCTTCTTTGAAGACTTTCTGTGTGGTTCTAGACTTTTGGCCACCACTGTAAATCCGCTGTGTTTACACCTGCATTTCGATGAGCCCAATCCAGATATAGCACTGGTACTCATTCACAGGACTCATTTGGGCGTAAACAGGGTCTACAGGCATGTCTGTGATTTGTTAGAAGGTTGGATTCCTGCAATGTGTAACAGCCCTTGTGTGATGAAGTCAGTGGTTGCTAAAAGCTGAGAAGGAGTTGAAAGACACCATGCTGTATTTGAACTATTTTAATGCTGTTGCAGCTTCATTTATGGAGTGTGTAAAAGAGTGAAGGAGAGAGGCAGTGTCTTCTTTTAGTGCTCCATCACAGCCATAATGTTCTCATGGTGATCTCTCATCACTTATTCACCAGCATATCTATTATGGATAGTCAAGTCGATTGAGGGAGGGAGAGCTTGCACTGTTCTGGCCTCAATGTGAACCCGCATTTGTGCACATTCCGGAAAAGCAGAGAGCACTGTGTCTCCTTGGGGAACAAATCCTAGGTGCGGTGTGGATTTTGAGAATATGATCTCATAGATCTTCGCTCTGCTTTAGTAGAAAAACTCATATTTTAAAACTAATGTGCCAGATCTTGTATATACACCAAAACATTCACGTGCTGTCTTTGTATTGTTTCTCCTCCAAATATTAAAGTGAAGCCATGTCAAACAGAGACCAAGTGCAGCCTGGAACAGTATAGCTAGAATTTATGTTAAAATGTAATGCATTATAACTCAGGGATTACAAACATATATACCAGACATATCAAGACAAGGAGAAATTAAATATGACATTACAGCTTTCCTAACTGCTCAATAAAACTCAGTTTTAAAAAAATCTGATTTTTTTTTTGGCATAATTTGAAAATTACAGCTGCTGTTTACACTATTTCAAAATTTAAGGTTGAATACCAAGAGAAAAGGCTACAAATTACTTTGAAAGACTTCTGACTTAAACTGAAAATTCATGTGATAGAATGTCATATTTTCATATATATATATGTATAGTCTGCAGTCTGCAGTCATCAAATCTCAACCCAGTACAACACCTTTTGGAGATTTTAGACCAGTGATCCAATACATTAGTGCCATCCACCACCATCATTAAAACTTGAGTTGAAGGAATTTCAGTTTTTGGAAGGTTTAGTATCCCTTCAGTAGTTACAAAAATGGGGCTGACACCTGGAACCCACAAAGAGGTGCCCATTTCAAATAAAGAGAAGTCAGCCATGAACCCAAAACAGCAAGATCTCATAACTAGTAGTTTCAAAAATGGCAAGTGAATTATTTTTTTTTATTTGATATTATATTATTTACTATTTGATGTTCATTAAATTAGCTAATGACAAAGAGGATAGAGTATGAAGTAGATCTAAGCTGTGGTGGACCACGTGTGTCCCAGTTTTTGTTATGGGAAACTGTCTCACTAATAATTTTTGGTATCACCCACTGTGAACATATGGAGATACCAGATAATAATTAGGGGGCTGATTTTTTAGGAGTTGCAGAGCATTTCACACTAAACATCTCAGAATAACTCAGAATAAATTATGGATTTTTTTTTACAGTTTATGTCCTTTAAAGTCTGAAGACTGTTTTGCTGTTTTTCTTTTATGTTGATTGCTTGGCCTTGTCATGTAACTCAGGGCAGCACGGTGGCGCAGGGGTTAGCGCTGTTGCCTCGCAGCAAGCAGGTCCTGGGTTCGACTCCCGGGTTGGGCGCAGGGTCTTTCCGTGTAGAGTTTGCATGTTCTCCCCGTGACCGCGTGGGTTTTCTCCCAACATGTATGCATTGGTCTTTGGTCAGTTGAGCACACTAAAACCCCTAGGTTTGACTGTGAGTGTGAATGGTTGTCTGTCTCTGTATGTGGCCCTGTGATGTGCTGGTGACTGTCCAGGGTGTACCCCACCTTTGCCCACTGCAGCTGGGATAGGCACCAGCCCCCCATACACCCCCCCCACCACCACCACCACCCCCCTGAGTTTGGGACAAAGGGGTAGAAGATGGATGGATGTATCACCTATAATAATGCAGTTCCTTTTGGCGTGTAGCACCGTTTTTTTGTTTCGGTAGCGTGGAACCTCTGTGCTGGGTTTTCTGCCAGATTGTGCAGTAACGGCCTGGTCAGTAGACCTTCCAAATGACGCCCTCTGTCCCGCCCTAGCTTTCAGAAAGGCTGCTGAACTCTGGCTGATGGTCCCTCTGATGCTCTATTTCGGCTGCCAGCCCTGTCCCTCTCGCCCTGTGGCTCACCCCCCTTCCCGCCCCTGCCTCAGTCTAAACAGTGACAGGTTGCTGTCGACACCACCCTAGGTCAGCAACCAACAAAGCGAACCTAAGTGGACATGACTGATGCTCAGTCTCAGTGCACTTAAATCTGGATGTAGCAGGAGGCTGTTTTTTGTTTATGTTTTTGTTTTTATTTTCTGCATAATAGAGCTACACAATAAACATGAAATAGATTATTATGATTATGTGGTTACACAAAAATATGTTGATGTTTATGTTTATGTTATATGTTTATGACCACCACACAGGTTCAGTATAACAAAGAACATTATATTATATTATATTATATTATGTTACCTTATATTGTTGTTAATCTTTAGGACTGTTTATTTTAACATACAGTATTTTGGAGTTTTGCACTTCAGTTATTTTAGGCTGATAATCAAACAGGACACAGAATCTGGGTTGGTGTTAAAGGCATGCTTTTAAAGTACAAAAAAAACTTCTATGGCTACATAAATAAAGGACCATGTAAAATTTGAACCATAAAAGTATTACATTTGGTTTTAGGAAAAACTGTAGTCAGAATGATTCTAGCATAGTATAGTTTGCATTAATAGTATAGTTTGCTGAAGTGTGCCAATCAGCACAATCCCTAACCTGCTTGTAACATAAAAAAGGTTTATGTTACAAGCAGATAGTGATAGGAATACAATGGAAATCTCCAAACATTATGGGGGAGCTCCATTCCCGTAGTACTGTTGCTCCACTGTGGGGTAAGAATTTCAAAGAAAAATCTTCATTTAATATTAGTTTTCTTAAACTTTACAAGGGTCTATTCATTGGGATATTTTCTTTCCATGAAAACACCTGCACAAAATTCTTCAAGAGAATGTGACACCAGTGCAGCACACCTGAATAATGTGAAGTTTTGAAAGATATTAAAGTGCTTTTTTGGCGGAAGGGGGATTCAATTTTAGTTTTATTGGAAGTGTTTGGGATAAACACGCAAAACTTGGACGCTCTACAACTCCTCACTTGGTGCCAAAAAAATAATGGAAAATAAGAGAATATATTACATTACATTACATTAATACCACTCACATGTGATGCAAATAACAATGATTATTTCATCACAATGGCACTTGTTAAGAGGTGCAGCAAGTGAGGAGTCTGTAATTGAAGTTTTGAAAGCAGTAAAAATGGGGAAGTGTAAGAATGAATTTGACAAGGGCCATATTGTGGGTCAGAGCATCTCCAAAACGGAAGGTCTTGTGGGGTGGTATCAATATACAGTGGTTAGTACTGCACACCGATATCATTCCACATACAAAATGATCTAAAGAAGGACAACCAGGCATGGACACACAAAAGTCACTGATGCAAGATTTTATTAGCTCCTAAATGTGGACAGAGAAGGACAGCCCATCTGGCACAATCCCACAGAAGAGCTACTGTAACCCAAAAACGGTAATGCTGGATATGATGGTGTCAGAAATTTACATTGCAGCTTGCTGTGTATGGGACTGTGTAGCCATGGACCAGCGAAAGTAACCACATGGGCACATGGGCACATGAGCATCAGAACTGAACTATGGAGCAACGGAAGAAGCTGACCTGGTCTTCTTCCTGTGTTTCTGTGTTACCTACTTGGGGAAAAGACGGTCCCAGAATGCACTTTGGGAAGAAGGAATGTTAGTGGAGGTACACACCATCTAAACATTGTTGCAGATCTTAAGTTATATAGTTTTTACCAGCACAGTCACACTTACTGCCAAGATGAACTACTTTATACCATTTTGTGATGCTAAGACTTTTTTAAAGATCTGCTTTTCCTTTCAAGAAACTATAGAAACCTCTTAAAGTTCAATTAGATAAAATAAAATAAAATGCAAGAAATCTGCGAGCCAAATTGTAAACTATATATAAATCTTTTGTGTTATGCAACTGTCATCAGAGTCCTAAAATGGACTTTTTGCATAAATGTAATTTGCTGATGTTTGGGGAAAAAGAATTTGCAAAGTGCAGAGCTGTTAACTTTGGTTTGAGACAATGTGTTACAGGAATACAGCTGCTGCTGCGGCCAGAGCGGGTGGTCACTGGGAGTACTGTTCTGGACAGGTCTAAAAAAAAATCACATCTTTTCTGGCAAACCATGTTTAGTTAGGGATTGCTCTGACCAGACGTTTGCGCTTTTAAAATCCTCTTTAGGCTCCCTGCGGAACCACTGCAGTCGGTCCTGCCTTTCTCACACACACACACACACACACACACACACACACACACACACACACACATACACATGCAACACACACAACACACACACACACTCACACACACTCACACACGTACATACATACACGCACAACACACAAACACATTCACACATATGCACACACACACACACACACACACACACACACACACACACACACACACACACATATCGGAGAATTAATTTATAACACGTCAAGTTGATGTGATTTGATTATCTAATTAACATCCTGGGATTTAAGCCAACCCAACGTGGATTTTTGCCACTAATTGTTTTCTCAGTTTGCAAAAAATATACGCACGAAGTGCAATGAGAAAAAACAACACTACTTTGTAATTCAGGATACAACATCTTCTAATTGCATGTAACACTATGAACATGGGGAGTAAAACTAGCAATGACTAATGTGTTTACATAAATTGTATACATAAAAAAAATAATCAGTTCGATTCTCCTTCCAAGCCAATAGCAACAATAAATCTTTGCTGTCATTGTTCTGTGTATTTTCAGTTTATTTAGACTATTTGAAACCACCAGCTTAGGGCAGGGTGGACAGTTTGTGATAAATAGACCAAAAGAAATGGGCCAATGGAATTGTAATAAAACATTTACATTAATGTGCAGGAGTCTTTTTCTTTCCAATATTGTTTATGAAATTCCCTCTCTCTCTGTAAAATCAATTAAAAAAAAGATCCAGCAAAATAAGGTCCAGCAAAATAAGCATATATGCTACTGTAAAAAAGTTTGAAATGACAGTAATTTACAAAAAATCTAACAAAAATATTGTATTAATCAATGTTTAAATTTAACATTTTAGGTATTTTGGGTAGAACAGGGATAATTAACAATAAATAAGAAACAATATACAACTACATCCCAATATAAATAGATACTAATTATCAATGAAGAAACTATTCCTGTCAAGTTTTTCACATCTTGCTTTGGTGACCACTTTTAAATGATGAAGAATGTCCAGCTCATTTCATCATTTTGGACACATGAATTTTATTTTATTTTACAGCTTATTAAGAAACCTCTAAAGTTGTGCAGCCTATTACGGTACATGACTCAAAACACTGTTTAAAATGTAAATCCACCGTGAACAAATGAGCAAGGAAAAAAATTGCAGAGAACTGCAGTATAATATGGCCTTTTGTGTGAGAAACACTATTAATTATGTGAGGTTTCTTTTTAAACAATGCCTTAAAGGTCACTGCATAAAACACTGCAGATACTTGCTGAATATAGCTAAGAGCATATTTTGGATAATGAACAGAAGAGAAAGCCATTGATAGACAATGGAGATACTTAACATGACTGAAACTTGATCTATTACAGCATCAAGGCCTAATTCTACTGCACTGCAAACCTCTGAGATTTAGCCTGGTGTCTAATTTTCCTGAGAACTGACTACACATAATTTCACAGTTGCATGACAAACCTTGTCTGTCCAGATCTATAACAATAAGGGAAGGAGAAAACATCGTTAATGTATGTTAACATTTAATTCCAAAATGTAGATAGAGTGTAAAAGGTAGTGCCCACTGTCAAATGGGTAAAATGTATAGTACAGTGAAAGGTTTTTGGCAAAATGATATTGTATTTGATCAGTCTTGTTGGAAGACTTCCCACAAGATTCTGGAGTTTCTGTGGGAATTTGTGGCCATTCATTCTGTAGAGCATTAATGAGGTCAGACACTGATGTTGGATGAGAAGGTCTGACTCACAATCTCTGTTCCAGTTCATCCCAAAGGTGTTATATGGGGTTGAGGTCAGGACTCTGTGCGGCCAGTCAAGTTCTTCCATACTGAACTCCTCCAGCCACGTCTTTATGGAGCTCGCTTTGTGCACTGGGACACAGTCATGCTGGAATAGAAAAGGTTCTTCCCCAAACTGTGTCTACAAAGTTGGAAGCTTGGCATTTTCCAGAATGTCTTGGTCTGATGAAGCATTAAAATTGACCTTCACTGGAAGTAAGGTGCCACCCGAATTCAATAATTAAGATAGGTGTCCCAGTACTTTTGTCCGTATGGTGTGTAAAGACCAAAAAGACAAAAAACTGGTGTGTATGAAAAAAACATTAATATATTAAATAGCAATTGCATGTATGTCAGTGTGTTGTTTGACCATTTCCAGTCCTCTCCTTGTGGCAACCTACTAACAAAGAAAAAGAAAAAGCTTTTGAACTTGCCATTACTGTATCTACTTTTTTGGCGTAAAGAATTGGGGCTTCTCTGCTTTACTTTTTCTGTTATTTGGTAGAACCATTGAATGAAAAAGCAAAATAACACTTCTGTCCGAATCATAGCTGTGATGTTATTTATGATAACACATGGCCTTTAAGGCTCTAGTGCACACCACACAGTTATTTTGATGATATTTGGTGTAAATTATGGGTGGCTCAGTACCATGTCGCTGCTCATACTTATACAGTAAACTTAAGTATCAAACTGATACTGTCTATTCCCCTCTCTTCACAACTGAGTGGTTAATAAAACATTTGTCTGGGTGCACTTTGCTTAACTTAACCCTAACCTGTGGTTAAATTCCTTCACAGTGCAGTATGTAATGTGTAATGTGTCAAGTGACCATTCTGCCATATGTGAGCACGCTACAGCACAATGCATGAAATTCTTCCTCTGCATTTAACCTATTCAACAAGTGAAGCAGTGGGCAGTGAGGAACACAGCGCATGGGGAGCCTCAGTTTTGCCACTAGCTGTCTTGGGATGTAGAGTGTATGGAGCCATTTGAGACACAGCCTTTCTGGTCATCTGTCTTACTCTTGTCCCAGGATGTCTTTTTATGGCATGTTGTTCAAAGTTGAGTTCGATGTCCAATATTTAAGTACGCAGTACACACACAAAAAACTAGAAGGGCTGGGGCAGTGCTTTGTTTTTTCCTTATGTCCTCTTATTAGCAAATCAGTAGTTTGGTTAATTGTAATTTGGCATATAT
>JBBIGA010000022.1:3236869-3256492 GCA_037576975.1 Alestes dentex | reverse complement strand
TATATATATATGTGTGTGTGTGTGTGTGTGTGTGTGTGTGTGTGTGTGTGTGTTTCTATGGCTGCTTTGGCCATGCATCTCCTTCTTGCTAAGCCAAATTACAATTAACCAAACTACTGATTTGCTAATAAGAGGACATAAGGAAACAACAAAGCACTGCCCCAGCCCTTCTAGTTTTTGTAAATGTCACGTGAATATCATGGAGCTCAGGGTACTCAGAGATCGCAACCACCTCTCCTCCATGACTTCAGCTCTCACTGAAGGGCAACCTTTCTATTGATCTGATTGATCAGCACAGAAAAACACTGTTGACGTTGGCGGCTTGATCACTTTGAGTTTAATTTGATTCAACTCAGGACGGCAGGAGCATTTTACACAAAAGTAGCAGATGAAATGCATCTCATCCTGTGAAAACAATAGAAAAAATGTGCTTTGGTTCACAGTAAATGTGACCCACCACACATTCTAATGCTTAGCGGTGTTGTACAAGCAAAAACACATGACCCAGCTATCTGTTTAGGTCCCTGTATGTTTGACTTTAGTTCCTGAAGTAAAAAAACGTGTGCTTTAAGCCACTAAAAGAAAGTTTTTAAAGATGTTAATCCCATTCTTCTCAGTAGTGAAGTTGTCTTAAATGCAGCTAGCTTTATTTCAAGCACTGACATGTTGTACCACTTCTCTGAAGACAGTAAGACCGCATATGGCCTTGGTGTTGTAAAGCAATGTCTGGCCAATTTGGAATTCTAATTACATGAGATTCATCCCTGCCCAAGTGGGATTAACGGTATATTTATACTTTTTTGGGTACATAATCCAACAGGCTTTTAGTTTGCTGCAAGTGGTGTGTTGTAAGTTACATCACTATCCATTAGCAGCATCCATCATGAGCCATCCTCATTTCACTCATCATTCCATGTGCAGTCGGTTATGACGCCTGAAGAAGTGATTTAACCGATTCAGGTGAAGGTGGGTGATATGGAAAAACAGCATTGAGATGTTTTAGCATTTGCATTACCGTAACAGGGCTTTGGGAGGGGTTGACGTGAAGCACTTGTGAGAAGCACCTTTGTTTACAGAAAATAAATACTAAAGAAATAAAAACCAAGAAACAAACAGTTAGGACAGAAGGAGGAAAGTGCTATGGGCACAACACGGAGTGTCACGGTGGGCCGACGAAGGAAGGCATACTCGTAAGGGTATACATACAGGAAAAGGAAAGGGGAAGACCTGGAGACGGAGACTGACAACAGACAAGGGCATGGGGCTGGACACGTGACTGAACAGGGGCTTTAACAGAAGACCAGTGAACTGAATAGTAGACTGGACCTGGGGCTGGATTGAGGACTGAGCAACAGACAGGGCATGGGGCTGGTCAGGGGCTGGGAGAAAAGATTGGATATGAGGCTGGATGGGCAAAAGGGTTAAGAAAAAGGTAAGTACAGGTACAATTCTGACTGGGATGGGAATTGACAAAACTGGGGACAGGGCCAGGAATGTGGACATGAGTTAACAAGGGATCAACAAGGGATCGAGACAATGGATTTAAAGGAATGAGGAGCCAAGAGCCAGTGACTAGGGGGTAGGAGATGGAGAGGCCATTGGCAGGGGACCAGCAGACTGGGAGGTCGTCAGCAGGGAGCCAGGAGACAAGGATTCAATCTGTAGGGGGTAAGAATACTGGGAGGCTGTTGATGGGGGACCAGGCGACTGGGAAGCCATTGGTGGAGGATCAGGGAGTTGGTCAGCTGATGACGGGGAACCAGGAGTTGGGTTTGCTGGTGATTGAGCAAGGGGGGCCAGTCAGTAGCAGAGGGAGATGCTGGCAACAAAGTGCTCTCCAGTGCAGTGATGCAGGGGGGCACTGTGTGTCACAATACTCATTCAGCTGTGACCTCCAGGTCACAGGGTAGCATTGTGGGAGGTGGCACAATAGCCAAAATGGACCAGGGGTTGGGAGCTTAGGGGCCATAACACAGTGCCCATCAGGGCACAAAGCAGCATCATGAGGCTTATCACTCGCCCAGCCATGTTCTCCCTGACACTGGCTGGCAAGGAAGAGCTGAGAGCACAAATGGCCACACCAACTGCAACCAGGCAGAGGGCCCAAGACAGGGTGCCCCACTACAGCCTGACTGCTGTAAAAGTCAGTGTAGCTCTTGGCATTTTAACACACCACATATGCCCTTCGGTTGCCTTCAGGGGGTCACCGACCAAGTCCGCTAGCCAGCCAATGCGTTCATCCATGCTAACCTAACAGAGGAGCTGCAGCCAGACTAGCAGCTCACGGCTATCCTGGTGGTTTGCCTCCCCCCCGTTGCCTGGCCCAGTATCCAGCATCCTCCCAACACAGTGTAGAAGTGGTTCTCACTCCCTACATTCATTTTGGGTCAGCCCATCTGTATTTGGTGTGAGGGAGGAGTTGACAAAGAAACAAACACAGAGTAAAAAAGTAAAGGATAGACAAAATTATGGGGAAAATACTACAGGAAAATCATGGGGAGTGGCACAGTGGATGAATAAAGCTAGACAGACTAGCAAGGCTATATATGCAAAAAAGGGCAGTGGAAATACCTGGGGGAGGAGGGAGACAACAGACAATAGGTGCAATGACTAAACTAAAGGGCAAAACAAGGGCTGAAATAGAAATTAAAATCTTTATGTCAGAAACTGCATGTGGCAGAAAGACATAAAGGGGCAAAGCAAGGCAGAATGTTATCTTATCAAATGCATCATACATTCCTGACCACCTTTGAAGACCGTCTGAGTGATCAGGTCACAGTGCATCTTCTAGTATGGCCACTTGTCCTTGTTAACTTCTTTGTAAGTGGTGCTGTTCATTCACAATCGGATCATTTGTAAATTATATGTGAGGAGCATATTTTGATTTCCAAGGACAGTGCTTAAATCTGTATTTATTATCTTAAGGCTATTTAAAGTTTTTTAATTCTACCATTTTAGTGTTTTACCACTATTTCACATAAGAATGGAAAAATTCATCATTGCTCCCATGGATTGTATTAGTTTGTCCAGCACATTGCAGAGATGCTCTGTCAGACTTGGGGAATTTGGGGAAACTGGAAGTCAAGTCTATGCATGAAATCTTTATCATGCTTCTCAAAGCTTTCATTAAATTTTTTTGCCTCGTGGCAGGATTGCACAGAGCATCACAACCTCTGCTTGGTCGCATTCTTCTCTTAGTGCATCCTGGTCTCTTCTTGTAAGTTATACGCACGAACCCAGCTGTCCACAGCACAGGCCTCCTTCTTCCATTGTTCCATGGTCCAGCTCAGATGCTCACGTGCCCATTGTAGACACTTTCAGCAGTGGATGGGTCCTACTTTGGTCCACATTTGGGACACCCGATGAAACCCACTGCTTTAGAGATGCAGGGACCCAGTCTTTTAGCCATCACAGTTCAGTCCTGGTCAAAGTTGCTCTAATCCTGCCTTCAACAGATCAACTTCAAGATTGGACTGTTCACTTGTTGCCTAATATATCCCAATATGTATCTCAATAATTACATTATTGTTATTTATTTCACACGTCCGTGGTTTAATGTATTGGCTGTTCAGTGTGGTACACTGAATTGTGTATTAATTCCAAAAGAACAAATAAGGCAGCATGCACTCATTTACTGTACTTGTTATTTTTTTGTTATGGTCGTTCAAATTACCCATAGATCCTATATACAGAGACACTGATTTGTCCTCTGATACCCCCTTGTGTGCCCAGTGCACTAGTTATTTTACTAGTACTTGTTTCTGTGAGGCCATAATCACGTTTTTGAATTTGGCAGACACTCCAAAGCAAATTAAATCATGTTACAGATGGAAGTAAATATAACATTAGGGGTCATGTCAAAGGACTCTTATTGGTGTAGTGTGGTGTATTTTCCCATGGACCAACTCCAAATGTCAGTAATGATTTTTGTGTGTTTATGCACCAAAAAACAATACAATTTATTTTTAATGTTGTTGATGTCCTTTGTGTTTATATACTATAAAAATATAAAGTTTTCATTAATTCAGTCCCTAATTATTCAAAGGCAGATGCGTCAGGATTTGTCACATGCAAAAAAAATGCATATTGTTGGTCATGTGATGGTGGTGTATGTCTGGGGTCAGCACTTGTTATCCGAGGATTAATTGCAAATATTTGTTCTTGGCAGAAGTTGTGGCCAGGGCTCTTATGAGTGTAAATAATGACTTTCACACACTGATTTGTTTCATTTCTCTATACTTTATCCAGACAGATACCTTCAACTATCGCTTTTGCAATTAATCCTCAGATGACATGTGCTGATCCAACCTATAATGTCCAATAATATACAAATGGCTTTTACAATAATATCCAAGTTGCCTCTTGGTCTAATTACACCTCATTGATTATCTCAATCATTAGCTTAATCAAAGCTTAATCAAAGACCCTTTCAGTGCTGTGGGGACCTGGAGTTGGGGTGAATTAGCCCATGCTCAGGTCAAAGGATATAACACTGGGTGTTTCTAAAGGCAAAGTTAACACTGGTTCTGATGTGGACCCCTGGTTCTATGTGTGGTTTGGGAGATGGTAGTGTTATTGACAGAGGCAATGGTCTTGATAAAGTCGTGGGATGAAAGGAGCTGCTGTATCAGCATGACTGCTGTGAGCTCCTGAGCAGGGTGGGCCCTGCAGACAGATCGATACATTCAAGATGAGCAGTGTCCTCACACAGGCAAGTAAGCACATATGCTGGGAATATTCAGAAACACACACACTTTAGCTCTGTTTCTATGTACATCTTGATCACCAGACCACAGCGTGACAACACTGTGATAATACATACCACCAGACAACTCATCCTCAAGGTATTGGATAGAGTGCCATCATTCCAGAAAATGCAGTTCTCTTTCATTCCACAGTCGTACGGGGCTTTAAACACCTCTAGTCTATAGCTTTGGTCATGGTCACCTTAGTGTCTAATGCAGCTGCTCTGTTTCTATTGGTCCAGCTGCTGTATTAATCGTTTAAGGCAGCTGGACCAATAGAAACAGAGCAGCTGGACATGACCCTAAGATGACCATGTCCAGTGCCATAGGCTAGAGTGGTATAAAGCCTCCAAGACTGTGGAACTGAGTACAGCTACGTTCTCTGGGATAATGCCACTCCATCCATTACCTTTGGAATGAGTTGGAGTAGAGTTTTTGATCCAGAACTAACCATCCCACTAATGAAACTAATGAACTTATGAAACAAACTATGGAGCAAATTGTGTGGAGAGTCATCTGAACTTGTTCTTCAATGGACAGGATGAGATAAACATAAAAGACAAAAATCAGACCTTTTTGTGTGAAACACTAAAAAGATCCATGTCATGAATTAGTGTTAGAAATAGAATTTAGAAAATTCTTAATTTTACTTATTTTAATTTCTTAATTGCTACTGTACTTTACTCAACCCAAATAATGTAATTCAAAATTCAGGTTTCCATGTTGATCATTTGGGCACATAAAAATGATGCTAACACTAATAGCACTTGAAGGTGAACTCTTGTAGGGCAGCCTCGTTTTAAAGCAGTTTTTGAAGCAAGTTCCCTGTGTTTGCCATGTTGAAAAAAAGTACTGTTGTGGAAGCTCCCCATAGCAATGCCATGTAGCAAGAATGCACAAATAACAGTTAGAATGGCTTTGTTTCCACTTGGGCACTTGTTTTCCTGTACTGTGGCAACTGCTTTGTGGGTCATTGAGAGTGCACCATGTCACATTGCTCAGATTCATTACATCGCCCAGCCTCTCCATGAAGCAGTTTGATGTAAAGTGCGACAGGTGTAAGACAGTTTTTCCTTACCCTAAAGAACCAGTCTCAGCTCCCAGAGTTGACAGATGGTGGTAGGATGCAAAGATCAATAAAGCCTTATCAGGCCGACCAGTGAGACGAGCAGAATGGTATTTGCTCGGCAGCCCCAGCTTAGCCTTGCACTGTTTACCTGCCTGCAATAGCACTGGGGTTTCTTACCATCCCCCCACCTCCACCCCACTCTCTTCCTCTCACTCTCTCAATCTCATTCACTCACTGTCTTTGCCTTTTGACTTCGATTTCCCTTTAGATCCCTCCCTACCTACCTTTCCTGTCTGTAACATTTGACCTCTTTTCTGTGAAGCACTGTCTGTCCCACACACTGAGCAGAGCCTAATGACAGCTCTTATTCTGACAGATGGCTGTTTTTAAATATGTATTAAATACAATTAAATGTTATTTGTATAGTGCTCCAAAGCATCCAAATCAGTTGAGGGCACTTGAGCAAGGGACCCCACTGAAAGAACAGAAGGAAAATAGAAAACAGAGTTAGTTCTGTTTAAGTATAAAGGATACAAAATGTAATTTTAAAGAGTGCAATTTGAGACTATGGTATACCTCGCTACTCTGGTATAACAGCTTAGCTAGAAAGGGCACAACCTAGAAGTTTCACAGACACTACAGCACCCTGAGAGACTGCCCCCAAACACTCCACCATCAACAAAAAGAGTGAACATGTAGATTGGTGGGGCGACATCACCAGCTTACCAGTTTACTTGAATTCTCTGTGCCCATAACCTCAAAGATGTACGCTTTTCGTTTAGTGGGAAAAGTTTAAAAATTACACAATTATGTAGCTCTCATAATTCTGGGGACAAGCAGATAACCAGCACCTTGAGATCTGAGTGTGGAGGTTCATAGCAAAGGATAAGTTCGCAGAGGTACTCAGTGGCAATTAGCCTAGCCCGGAAATATTGATGAACTATTTAAGTAATAGTACCTATATGTGGACTGAAGGATAAATATCAGTTGATAGTGTCGCTGAGATATTTTTATAGTTGACACAGAAGAAGCTGAGGAACCAGCAAGATGTCATTAAACCTGAAAGCAAAACTGACCGATGCTCCAGAAAGTTTACACAGTGTATGAATTTCAAGTTGTGCAGGCTTAAAGGTTCCTCTTTCATTTATATTTCTTAATGGTTTACAAGGGAAGGGGGTCACCAGCATGAATATAAAGCATCTATTTTTTTTTTTTTTTCACTTTTACCCAAAAAGGGACAACTGCGGATGGCAGATTGAGCTGTGATCTTTCACACAGTATCTTAATATCTATCGCATTTATATTCGCACAGAGGCCCGCTGCCAAAGGCCATTTGCTAGTCGGCGGTCACAGAGATGGAGTCAGTCATGACGTGTCATCTTGGAATGTAATTGCGTCCATCTGGTTCAGAATAAATAAAATAATGAAGGAGGATTAGCTGACATGAGAAGGCAGCTCTCCTTATTTATTTGTCAGTGCCACCCTTTTGAGGGAAAGATCACGAGTGCCTGCGATGTCTGCGTCATGTGCGCAAATGTCAGTCCCTGTCTCCTTCCGCGTCTGGCTTGAATACCATGGACACAGGAACAAAATGAAGCAATTCACCTTTCCAGCTGCAGTCTGGCTTGAGCTTCAGCTCAAAAAAAAACCCAAAACCTTGGCCCAGAAAAAAAAAACAGTTTATGAAAGGAACAGTTTATTTAGGCTAAAAGATATGAATGGTTGACTTCTTTAGTGAACACTGGTTCCATTACACACTTAAACAGATGGTTTCACAGCAGCTAGCTTTTCATCCACACACTTTCATGAGTTTTTAACATAATAGATTTAAAAAGATGTATCTTATAAAAGCATAAAAATGTGTATTGTATATAAATTTGTTTGCTTTTGTACAGAAAAAGATTTGCTGAATAAATGATCAGCCACAGCATTAAAAACACTGACAGGTGAAGTGAATAACATTATTGCATTACAGTGACACCTGTAAAGGGTTGGGAAATATTAGGTAGCAAGTGAACAGTTTGTTCTTGAAGTTGGTGTGTTGGAAGAAGAAATATAAAGGATTTGAGTTACTCTTACAAACTGTAATGACTAGATGCCTGGATCACATTGGTATGCGGTTTGCAGTTGGTACTTACCAAAGTAGTCCAAGAACAAAATCTGTGGACTTGTTGTCTTGTGGAGTCCATCCCTCGGCGGACCAGAGCTCTTAAGGGAGACCTACACAATACTAGGAAGGTAGTTTTAATGTTATGATGGTGTAATTACAGAACTTAGTGCATCACAGAAAATCAAATACAGAGCAAAAAAATACAGAGTAAAAAAAACAGTTTATGAAACTTAAACATTCTGATGCATGTTGTGTTATGTGAACATCAATGGCAAATCATGATTTGACTGTTACTGAGTATCATATTATAGTTTTGCCATAATGCTCAACCCCACACTCTATTGTCTTGAACAGCTCCTTGAAAAGTCTGTTGACATGCTCAGTGTGGCCTGCTGGTAATCAAAATGACTGTAGCATGAATAGCTAAAAGGCAATGATCTGACTGAACATTGACCTTGCTGAATATTTGAGGTCAAATGACATTTCATTTGACATTTGGAAAAAAACTTTGTCCAACTACTGTAATTTCCTGTCAGTGCTTCGACACAGAAATATCCGTAAAGAATGCTGTGTTCTCGATGTCAAAGTGGGAGATGTTCATATTGAAAAAAGCTTTGAGTGATTACAGTTGTTTCCACTTTTATGGAGACTTTACAAAGAATGGAATTAATGAATCATATTTACTTAGTTACAAACGGATAAAGTCCAGTACAATCAGATGCTTAGCAGAAATATCCCAAAAATTACTCTCCGAATAGGCCATTTAAAGGGCTTGAGATTATCCATTGGACAGACTTTGGATGTAATGGATGACTAACAGAGCTGGATAACGAGTGGATTTATCAAAAAGAACAAAAAAAAAAAAAATAATGCAGTCTGTGAATAAAAGAATTAGGCTCTCTTGGCAGGGCTAGAAGGCTTTTGGTCATGTTGTGCCATTATTCAGAGGAGTTCAGACCAACAGGATTACCAGAGGGCTCTTAAACATCCAAAATAAAGCAGCAACTGAGGGAGTTCTTAGCCAACAATTAAGAGTCGAGAATTTGTTTTCCGTGTGTCCTCTTAGCATTTAGCAAAAATATGACCTTAAAGGGGGAATATGGGCATTGACAAGATTATTCAGTAAGACAGACAGCCTTGGGAAAAGTGATAGACAGCAAGTGGAGGGAGGAAAAAGAAGAGAATGTCTTGTGCACAAGCAGGGGCTGGCTAAGCGCTTAATCTTCAATGCTCTGAGAATACTAACGATCCACTAATCGTCCTCGACCTTGACATGGAGCAACAAGGTCACTGGGGAGCCGAGGCATTTGCGAGGCTGTGAACTAGTGGTGGAGATATCCTGAATAATTAGTATACTGGAAGGTGCTGGGCGTGTATTTGCTCCTGCCGCCTCCCCCAGTGGGGCTATACCTGTCTCTTCTGCCATCCTTCAGGCGATGCTTTATTATGATGAGCTTGGGTCAACCGTCTGGGCATGGATGTGTGTGTGTGTGTGTGTGTGTGTGTGTGTGTGGGGCACAGTGGGCTCCATACCGTAATTAAAACACGTTTATCTCCGGATGCTGCAGAAGGCTGGTTATTATTCAGCCCGCCGCAAGGCTGAATAGAGTCAAGTGCTTGTGAGACCCATTCGGTTTATGTTTTGTAAGGTTTCTGCAAAATAAAATGGACTCGCCCCCAGAGGACACTTGCTTTTTATCATCGGAAGGAATTATGCCAATGATTTTCGCAGGGCTTAAATTTGATCTGTGCGGCCTGTAACTTTTCACCATTAAGTGGAGTGACCAGAACATCAAGCTGACCTCAAGGACTGTTTATTGCTGTTTTGATGACATGCTTGGGATTTTAGATTGCAAGAAAATTTAAAGGGCCGTTGCGTAGTGGTCATCCGTGCATATTTTTTAATACGAGTTTTTTCACAGTCTCATATTATGGTAAAGGCATTAGGGCATTGACAGCTGTCCTTCATATGGACTGGATGGCCATCATGTCCGCTGTTATTTTTCCAAAATAATTTGCCATTCACCATCATCTGTAATATATCATGTTATCTAAACAAGAACAGTAAGTAACCTGCAGGTGAGTAAAGCATGTGTCATCATTTTTTAGCAAAAAAACTGGTGTGGTTGAACAGCAGTGATTAGCTGGATAATCACTTAGCCATCACACCATTCCAAAACCAAGGGCATTAATATGGAGTTGAGCCCACTTTGGTGGCAATAAGAGCCAGCATACTTCTGGGAATACTTTCTAAAGGTTGTGGAGTGTGATGCTGATTCTGATGCTGAGAATGCCTGGCTCACAGTCTATGTTCTAATCAACTCCAAAGGTTTACAGCTGGATTGAGGTCAGGGCTCAGTGTTGGCCAATGCAGTTTTTCCATACCAAGCCTATCAACCAGCTGCTTTACCATGAAATTCTTACTATATGCCTCTGTGTTCAAATCATGTAGAAAAATAAAATCTGGAAAACAAAAAAAGAAGATACATGTGCCAGCTTTGGACAGCTATGACATGCTGATTGACTGACACTAACCATTTGTTGATCTACTGTGAAATCCCAGTAGTGGTGTAGGTAGATTGCAAGTAATAGCTACCAGGGAAGATATGATGTCATTTCAAAAAGGATTTCTGTCAATGGAAATGTGCTTATTTAGACCCTTTGTCCTACACAAAACTCTTTGCTCAAGTTTGTTTGGGCAAACTGGACTTTTGTGATTACGAAATCCCATCAGTGTTGCAAAAGTCTGGTAAATAATTGTCACTGGGGAGACGGGGACGGGGACAAGGGAGTGTGCTAGTTCCTGCTTTCTTTGGACTTGCTGCAGCTGAGTGGCTGCACCTGCAGACTCTGAAGGCGGTCAGAACTTGAGAGCCTTTTGCTCTCCCGATGCCCAGTGGAGCTCGTAGAGCCGGTGTGGCACACCCATTCCTTGGCCCATAAATCCAGCCTGTGATCCAAGCAGGCACCGCCCCTCGCAGGCCCCTGAGGCGCTGCAAGATCAATCCAAGGTGGAGTGGCTGCAAGCCTCAGCAGCTTTTGTGCTGCTTTAAGTGCAAATGGAGGAAATCAGCGGGGAGCGAGAGGGTCGCTATGGTGAGGGGGTTACTGACAGGTACTGTCTGGCTGAATAGGAGGTAGAAAACAATGTGCTGAAGCCCATGATTTCTCTTTAGGTTGGTCTGACTGTCCATGCAATTCCTAGATCCTGTGGTTTTTTTTTGATTAGAAGGATCTGTCTTACTTTCTGGTCAAATGTGGTGTACTGAACTACATTATGTGTGTCTGAGATATGATATTGTTTGGACAGAGAATTTTTAAACTGCATTTTTGCTATAAATCCTTTTCTCTTTCCCGTATCAATACACTGCAGAAGCACAATACACTGCCCCTTAACTGTAAGTGCAACATTCACAATACTGATTGTTTTCAATAAGCTAATAAGTCTCCAGCCAATTCGGTGAAGTGTTCTACAGTGTGCTGTGAGTACGAGGCATTCATATGATGCAACTAAAGCATTTTGATGACAAATAATGCAGGTCGTATTCATGTATTCTCTTGCTTTTCTGGCATACTGGAAAGCACAACAATCTATTGCTTAAATGTATTGCTTAATATTTAACAACATAATTCCCCCTTTAAACACACCCTTTCCAGTGCTTAAGTGATAATAAACATGATTTTATCATCTTTTTATTGCAACAAATTTAAATACCACAGCGAAACTATCCGACTCAGTCATCCAGCCACACTAAAGGGCTACATGTTCAAGGATGGGCAATATAACAATATTTAGCATTATTGTGATTATATTTGTCACAATATGACAAATATGTTTTCACTAGTTTCACTTCCTGCACCCCCAGCGAGTGGCAGCCTGTAAATTACAGCCTGCAAATTTCCCAAAAAAGGTTTATAAACTTAATAAAGGTTTATATTATCTTATCTTATTTAAAGCTAACCAATGGCTAAAATAATAAACAATTCCTGGTTGACATATATAAAAAAAAAAACTAAAATATTTAATACATTTTAATTGATTTTAGTATATTTTTTTATCCTATCTATTAGCTATTCAAAAATGTAACATTCTCTGTTCCAGATGGGGGGCTGTGTCGGACAACATACTGCGGAAGGGGCCGGGAATGTGTGGTGAGGCAGCTGACAGGCCAGGCAGAGTGCGTGTGCCAGGAGAAGTGTCACAGCTCGTTTGTACCCGTCTGTGGTTCTGATGGGCACTTCTACGAGAACCACTGTGAGGTGTACCGCACAGCCTGCGTTGAGAAGAGGAGGATCTATGTCGTACACAGCAAAGACTGTTTCTTCAAAGGTAAGCCAGTAATGAAATATTTCTCACTGGGTCCCCATCGTTGGCATTTTCACAGTAGGAAACACAAGTTGTTCTTTTGTTCTCCCTGAGATGTTCTTTTGTTGACTGTGATTGTATTGACATGCTTGTAACTTAAAAAGTGTGTCCATCGTTTTTCAATTAGGACAATTTTCAGCACTGTTAAAGACAAGTATTATTGACTTCCACCTCTCACTGCAGCAGCTCTTACAGCAGTCTCTGGTAGTTGAGCAAAATTTCAACTTCTGGCACAAGGCAAATGACTGGTGAAGTTGTCCAAAGCCCTTAATGCATCTATGTTCATTTGAGCACTAACATCAGATCTTTTTTCTACACAGATTTTATTAGTATTCATTTATGCCCTATTGACAGTTAAGTATTCACAAGTCAAGCCATAAACATTGACTTAACTGATGATTAATGATAAAGCTTAATTGGAAAAAAAAGATTAAAAATCTGATAGCTAAGATTAAGTTCACATTGTGATTTTAGCCATGATTTTGCTGAGAAATGTAGTGACTTGTTGAAAGATGCCATCTAAGAAACCTGTGATGCCTCACAGAAGTCTGAAACATATCATGCAGGCAAATAATCCATTGGCAAGTTTAAATTCTGTAATGTGAAATGTGTTGTGAGCTGGTTTTGACTAGCAGCAAGTGCAGTGATGAGACGCAGAGTGCAAGACAAGGGTAGGCAAAACCTAGAGGAGCAGCTGTATAACAACAGAAAGCATGGGGTAGTTGGTCAATTCTCTTGCCCCTATCCTTTTCTTTCTCGTCTTTGTTTTTTCTCTGTGAATCAGTGCGTCTTGGATTGGTCAGTTCTTGGTGACATGCATATTTGGAAGAAGCGAATTTTTCTCCCATTCCCTGTGCGACCTTTTGCTCGTGTTTTCATGACAAAATATTTGGAGACCACATACGACTTCAAGATCCGAGATTTTTCTACATGACAGCAAGCAGTGTGACGTGAACAGTACAGTAATTTGACCACTTTAAAAGTCATGTAATGTGTCCGTAACTTAAATAATCACAATATTTGCACTGCAGCTTACTTTTTAGTACACAAATCAGAAAACCAATACCTTAGATAACTTAAACAAAAAATACATTTCACATTGCAGCCAGTTGCGGTCAGAATAGTGTAATAACACGTCTACATCAGATTCAGGCTGAAAATCACATTTAAGAAATTCTGGCAAAGCATGGGCCAGGTTCTCGGTCTGGAGAAGAGAAGGCATCAGGATGCATTATAGGAAGTTAGCTAAGGCAGTGTGATGCACTGGGCAATGATCTACTGGAAAACTTGGGTCCTGCATTCATATGGATGTTACACTGACACACACCACCTACCTAAACATTGTTGCACTCTTTCAAGGTATTCCTTAAGGGCAGTGGCCCTGATAATACATCCTGCCACACACAATTGTTCAGTAATGGTTTTGCGAACATGACAAAGGTGGAGGCCCCGCCTCCAAAAACATGCAGGTTTGCTGCTCATGTTATGGTGCCACACATCTACAGTTTACATATAAAAGTATGTGGGTCACGAATTTACCGTTTCCCACTATAAATAAAAAAACAACTACGCCCTCTGGATGTTGACTCAGTGTCAGATTTGACAAGTATCTATTTGCTGTTGTTTTTGGTGGCCCACCACAGGCCCTAGCAGCACGTGGGTGGCTCATTTAGGTGGCCAGGGGTGGATCCTTCCTCTGAATATTTCAAGGTCATTCTCAACCATGCTGATAGAAGCTCAGTATAATGTTCTTCCCCATAAATAACAATGAACCCCAACTGCATTTGCTGTGCCACAATGCAGAAATGTGCCACAAGGTCTTGGGAGGTCCATATACATGAGCAGCAAGTACCACGCAGCGAGGCTCTGGCATTCAAAGTAGCTGCAAAAGCTGCAAAGTAACATTTTGAATTCATTGTTTTCATCACCTACAATAGGTAGGGGCTTATTCACGCTGCAGTTATAGGGAACCTGTCAGTCTGGACTGCTTTTTGAATGAAGCACACTGCAAGGGAGCCAAAAATAACAGACCCAAACATACTGTTACATATCCAGTAACACAAACAATGTTTATTTATTAGACATAACAATGCTGGCATTAAATACAGTTAATTTTGGTACATAAACCTAAAAATAATCCGTTAACAGACCATTAAAAAAAATACAAAAACATCTCTTTAACGAGACAAACTGAAATATCAGTTTTAAAAATGTAAAAATCAGTTTGGTCAGAAATAAATGTGGAGGTGACTATTCCTGGATTAGGCATGCATAATAATTTGGTTATGTGCGTAGCAACCATTCAAATACAGCAATGTTACCTGACTTACATTGTTTTCTTGATTAAAATACAACATAGATCTCCTAAACCAACTGTCAGTTGTGCATTTTGAGCAAAAATCTACTGGTCTTGGCCTTTTCTAATCTTGCATCAATAAAAAAGCTGCACAGTATTTGGTTTGAAGATTATACTGTCCCAAACAGAGTTTATAGTGTCCTAAACAGAGTTTATAGTTTCTTAAACAAATTTTATGCTGTCCTTAACAGAGTTTATAGAGTCTTAAATAATTTATACCATCCCAAACAGAGTTATACTGTCCAAAAGAGGTTTTTACCAACAGGAACAGAGTTTACAACACCCTGAAGAGTTTATACTGTCCCAAACAGAGTTTATGTTTTCCCAGACAGTGTTTAAATTGTTCCAGACAGTGTTTATGCCCAGACATTCTATACCATCCCAAACAGAGTATGTAAGGTTCAGCTTTTTTAGGTATATGATACAGTACATCACATTATGGGTTCTGATAGCACAGCATGCTTTTAATTTAGTCACAATATGCTAGTATGTCCTCAGCATATTTATCTGCATTTATCTCTTAAAAACAATGTATGATTCTATCACAGCAGGGTCATGTACTGTTATTGCTATGACAGCCCCCTTCCTTTGAGCTCCTCAGCTGCTCTCTCTCTCTCTCTCTCTCTCTCTCTCTCTCTCTCTCTCTCACTCTCATTTTTTTCTACACCTGTTGACAGAAATGGTGATGAGAGGGGCTGAGAACTATTGATCCTTCCTTCATCCCCAACTCCTTCTTCTTTTCAGCTTGGTATTCTCCTGTGTTCTTTCAAACAGCAGAAGAAAACTCTTTCAACACATGGGTTTTGATGCCATTGGTAGGATGTAGCAGATAGCTATTCGGCATTATCGATGAAAGCTTTTGACTCTTTGCTAGCTGTCCTAAGGGGGCAAGGGGTTATATTTCCCAAAAAAAAGAAGAACAAAACATTTCAGAGAGCTGCAGAATCATTGCTACTCTTTTCTTTTCTTATAACTGTCACATGAAATTATTCCTTCAGGGAGCATATCGTTTGAAACAGGGCTTATAATTTGTTTTGCCTTTTAGTTGTTAGACTAAAAGTTCCATGTTCTAAAAGAACATGAGTATTTTATATTCTTTTTATGACTCTGGTTTTGAACAAGGTCATTGCGGGGAATCTGTTTTGCCACCGTTTTCCACATCACGTGATTGACTCACACTGATAAAGTCTAAATATTTATGAAGATTACTTGACCAGTATATGGCAATACAAATGACATAAATATAATTTTTATACACTTATGGTAGATCATGGTAGGGCATATTTTCCATATTCACATCATGGAAAAACAACTTATCCATAATATAGTAAAAACCAGCCTATTCTGAATGGACTGTTTTTGTGATGTAACAAATCTCAGCAAATAAACATATAAGCATATTTGGTCTACAGCAATTTAGCTCTGCCCATTCATAATGAAGGAGCCCCCTTACTGCCTTACACCACACAAACACCATGAGCAGATCCAGATCCCAGAGCAACAAAATAAATAAGAAAAATGTAGGATATGGGCCCTTTAACATTTTATTTGGTTCATAATCCAAGATCTTAAAATAAATGTAATACCGTGCAATTGTGTTTGAAATATCGGACCAATGAAAAAGCACTGAAGTGGCCCTTCCACAGAGTTAAAAGCGTCTGTCATCTTGTAAGATTAGCGGACTTTGCCCTTAGGACCTTTGAGAATGCATGTAATTAACCGTCCCAGCATCCTCTAAACACAACCATGCTGATATCTCTTTTCTTTGAAATAAAAAAATTGGAACAGTCTCTGCTGGCAATTGAAGAGAGACATGGATCATGACTCATCTTTGATTAAAACTCATCGGCTTAAAAAAAAAAAAAAGACGGGACTAAAAAAACAGTGTAAAGTCATGGCAACACACGGCCATTCAAGCTTTCATCTCTGAAGTGGCATGACGACTGTTTGGCTGCAGAGTCTGGTTCTCAGCGGGAGGCCTGTGAAGTCGGAAACGTCTTGACCACTCGATCCCATTTCACTGGCATCTAGCCTGCCCTCGAGAACTGCACAAATTAATCATCGCTGGTGCAGCCGAAGTTTTGGAGGGGTTACGAGAGAGGCCACACCTCACTGAGACATCTTCTAATGATCAGACTCAGGGTCTTGGTGGGTTTATTTGTCAGGGGGCAGGGTATTGCTCACCTTGGCCAGGGGGCTGGGGGGTAGCACAGTTTGATTTGTTCTTATCACAGCCATTCGGTTTGGTGTTTGGACTATAGCCCATCAAAGCTTGCCGGATTTTTTTTTTTTCTGCAGCTAGAACTGTCCAAGAACCACAATCTCTCCTCAAAGTCATAAGTAAGACATGCTCTCTGCCATTACTCAGAGAGTAATCAGCATTATTATAAGCATGGAAATCACATAAATATAACTTGTTTATATTTCTGCATAACACATGTTTATAATTTGACTGTCTCTGACTCTTAGTTTAAACTAAATTAAGATAATTGGGTGTATATGTAGAATTTTACAGTGTCTCAGCCAGCCTGATTTTAAAACCGGACCTACCTTTCCCGACTAGTGCTGACTGCAGGCTGCGGGAAGTTGGGACTGGACATCTCATTTTTTGACTGGTACGCCATTTCCATATTGGTAAAATCTTTGTGGATTTCATATTGTGTTATAATGTCATACTAGTGCTATGCAGTGTGCAATTTTCCAAAGTCATGCAGAAAACTTTATTAGGGCCACAAACTGAAGTTCAGAGCCAGGTGTGGCCATGCCTTTTGTGATCACCCTTAATTTTTCTTGTTTTTCAGTTATTAATGAGCTTTGGAACGTGCCCCATCCTTCTTTCAGCATTCCAAATACAAAGGGTCCCTGAGTCCCCTTGGTCACATGGTCACCTCATTAACTTGATTGGTCTCCTGAGGTTCATTATATTAAAGTATTGGCTGTTTGAAATGGATGCCATGTCCCAGTTATAAATGTCTCTTGTTCCTTCAAAAGTCCCTCGCCTCATAAACATCAGTCTGAGCCACTAGAGAGAGCGCATAAAGTTCTTCTGGACACCGGCTGGGTGCATACTCAAGGATATTGCGCTGCTACTGACTCACAACAGCTATATATTCTCACTATTGTGTTTTGTAAATGACTAAGGCCGCACACCATTTGGTCACGAAATGACCGGAACAGCATCATGTTGTGCAAGAATGGGGACAAATCGGGGCAACTTCCTCTGAAGACTTATTAAGGCTATTAGAGGCAGCTTTAGGCAATGTGTAGGCCTGTGCTGGCGCACAAAGTTGCTTTTGTGTAGTGGCTTAAGCGAGCGCAGGGTTTAGGACTTCTCTCCGGAGCATCTCTTAAAACAGACCGCTATCATGCACTGAGTCTGCAGCTGTCGAGCAAGGGGGATGAGCGCAACACAAACCGTCACTTTTGACACATGCCCAATCAACTAAAAAACAAAATAATCTCCTTTGAAAGTGTTTCCTTACAGCCGCCTAAGAGTCTTTGACATTTCTTTTATAATGCTGTTATCACTCTCCATGCCTTTTCACTCGAGATGACAGCCTGGCACAATGTTCTGTCTGGTGCTTAGTTTCAGTACATGTTTTTTTGCCCAGCTAAGCTTTACTCTGCCTTCAGGCCATGAGATTTGAAATGGTAAATTGGAGAATAGCACAGTCTGAATAGCCTCTTTGGCGAAACCGTTTTTTTTTTTTTTTTTTTTTCAGAATTGAATTTATGAACGTGGGTGTTAGAATGAATATGTATGATTCATCTCTATAAATGCTAGTTTGAGTGCTTATAGCACATTACGTAAGTAACTGAAGATTAATACTTTTTTTTTTTTTGCATTGGTACATTGTGTTTAAAATTAAGGACAATGTGAACAAAGTGTAGATCACGGTCCATAATTTGAGGCTATTTACATTGGGTGAACTATCCAGGCTGCACAGTTGTTTCTTAGTCAGCTGTGTGTTGTGTCATTAGTTTACATATGAGATAGAATTGATGTCTGCTTTAGCCTGACAGAATTCATGATTCTGTATTTTGTCAGTGCTTTTTATTACAATACCCAGCATGCATTGCACCTATACGTCATACAAACATTAGAAATCAACCCACAGCGATAAAGACATACACTGACATACACTGATACACTAGAGTCTAATGAATACAGATGTGATATTCAGTTTCCACAAGGAAACATAAACCCTCCCCAAAACTCTTACAGTGCTTCATAAAATTCCTCCCAACCATCGGAGAAATCAACTGAAGGTGCTTTTCCTAAAAAGGCATTTTCCCTCTCTGGACTTTTGCGGCACTGCTGTAGGAGGCGAGATGATCAGTTTACAACAGGAATAGAAATTATTAGATTTTTTGGCTGCTGTGTCCCTTAAACAAGAATTTATTACACACAGTCATCAAATAAAAATAAAAAGTCTTAAAAAAAGCCCTGAATCTCAGACCATAGTGTTTTGTATCTGATTCCACTTAATGTGTTTTCATGTACAGCTGTCTAATGTGAAAATAAACATTGTGAACAATGACTGAAATTATTAGACAATTAGTCTGTCGTATGTCAGTTTTTGAATGATGTTGTTAGTTGTTAATTGAAGCCTTACTATGAACACTGTCAATTTTTTCTTTTATTCAGAGTATGTCTTCCTTTGTTATGCCTAAATGATGAAAAGGTTCAACTTAATTAATATGTGACAACCCCCATCCTCCCCAGAACATGGCAGGACCCACTCCAGTGACATGCTTACAGATATAGGCTGAAGGAAATGTTTCCTTATTTCAATTACATTTTACTGGAATCTTTAACAGGTTACTCTCCTTTGCTCTGTGTTAGATGGGCTGATTTTACAGCTGCTCATAATATATATATATATTATATATATATATATATACACACACACACACACACACACACACACACACACACACACAGACACACACACACACACACACACACACACACAC